>CM060440.1:48320921-48472047 GCA_030545235.1 Helianthus tuberosus
GCTGGAATGCCAACAGGCGTCTATTATTGAATTCACCCGACCCGACAGTACCCGTTTGGGGAACGTCCAATGCCAAAGTCACTGAATGGGTAAGTCGCCAATCCCTAAAACGGACTATGTAATGCTATGTAATGTACTTTGTTACGGGCGGTCATTTTACTAGAGGTTTATAATCTACCCTTGTGTGATTCCTGTTGAAGCATATACTCGAGGAGTGGGTGCAGGGCGGACGATTTTCAATTTTAAAGCAGACTCCCCATTCATTAGATAGAGAAGATGACCAAGATTTCGTGATCCGCTGTCGAACTGATTCCAAGAGAGCTCGGATCATGGCAGTCTCCATAGGTACCTGCTGGGCCGACACTGACACATGGAAAAACTACTAGGTCGAAAAAATTTACCCAGTTTTATTGTTAAGTATAGTCATGATTTTTTCTCTGAATATGTCTATTCAGCAAATAAATAGCAGTTCTGTCTATCAATATGTATGGTCTTGGATTATAAATAATGATTTTTCTTTAGAATTCGGATACTTGATCGATCCACTTACTTCTATTATGTCAATATTAATCACTATTGTTGGAATTATGGTTCTGATTTATAGTGATAATTATATGTCTCATGATCACGGATATTTGAGATATTTTGCTTATATGAGTTTTTTCAGTACTTCCATGTTGGGATTAGTTACTAGTTCAAATTTGATACAAATTTATATTTTTTGGGAATTGGTTGGAATGTGTTCGTATCTATTAATAGGATTTTGGTTCACACGACCTGTTGCAGCAAAGGCTTGTCAAAAAGCATTTGTAACTAATCGTGTTGGTGATTTTGGTTTATTATTAGGCATTTTAGGGTTTTATTGGATAACGGGGAGTTTCGAATTTTGTGATTTATTTCAAATATTCAATAACTTGATTTCTAATAATGGGGTCAATTCTGTATTTGTTACTTTGTGCGATGTTCTATTATTTGCTGGTGCGATTGCTAAATCTGCACAATTTCCCCTTCATGTATGGTTACCTGATGCAATGGAAGGGCCGACCCCTATTTCGGCCCTTATACATGCTGCTACGATGGTAGCAGCGGGAATTTTTCTTGTAGCTCGACTTATGCCCCTTTTCATAGTCATACCCCACATAATGAATTTTATCTCTTTTATAGGGATAATAACAGTTTTTTTCGGAGCTACTTTAGCTCTTGCTCAAAAAGACATTAAGAGAGGTTTAGCCTATTCCACAATGTCTCAATTGGGTTATATGATGTTAGCTCTAGGTATGGGTTCTTATCGTAGTGCTTTATTTCATTTGATTACTCATGCTTATTCCAAGGAATTATTGTTTTTAGGATCGGGATCCGTTATTCACTCAATGGAAACTCTTGTTCGATATTGTCCAAAAAAAAGTCAGAATATGGTGCTTATGGGAGGTTTAAAAAAACATGTACCAATTACTAAAAAATCTTTTTTTATTAGGTACACTTTCTCTTTGTGGTATTCCACCTCTTGCTTGTTTTTGGTCCAAAGATGAAATTCTGAATGATAGTTGGTTGTATTCACCTATTTTTGCAATAATAGCTTGGTCTACGGCGGGATTCACCGCATTTTATATGTGTCGGATCTATTTACTCACTTTTGAAGGACATTTAAACGTTCATTTTCAAAATTACAGTGGAAAAGGGAATACCCCCCTGTATTCAATATCTCTATGGGGTAAAGAATGTTCAAAAATAAGTAACAAAAACTTGAACTTTTGTTTGGTAACTTTATTAAAAATGAATTAGAATTGACGTCCTTCTTTTTTTTCAAATAAAGTATATAAAATGGATGAAAATGGAAGAAATCTGATCCAACCCTTTCTTTCTATTCCGAATTTTAGCAATACCAAGACTTCTTTGTATCCTTATGAATCGGATAATACGATGTTATTTCCAATACTTATATTAATTCTATTTACTTTGTTCGTTGGATTCTTAGGAATTCCTTTCAATCAAGATGTGGATATATTATCCAAATGGTTAACCCCGTCTATAAATCTTTTACATCAAAATTCAAACAATTCAATAGATTGGTATGAATTTTGTAAAGATACAGTTTTTTCAGTCATTATAGCCAGTTTCAGAATATATATAGCATTTTTTTATATAAACCTGTTTATTCATCTTTTCAAAATTTGGACTTAATTAATTCATTTGTTAAAATGGGTCCTAAGATAATTTTTTCTGACAAAATAAAAAATGCTATATATGATTGGTCATATAATCGGGGTTACATAGATGCCTTTTATGGAACATTCTTAACTGCGGGGGTGCGAAAATTGGCCGAATTTACTCATTTTTTGATAGACGAATAATTGATGGAATTCCAAATGGAGTTGGGTTTATGAGTTTCTTTGTAGCAGAGGTTATTAAATCGGTAGGGGGTGGACGCATTTCTTCTTATTTGTTCTTTTATTTTTCTTATGTATCAATCTTTTTATTAATTTATTACTTTTTAAATCTTTAAGTCTTCTTCAATCTTTTTAAGTCTTTAATAAAGTCTTTCTTTAATTGAGTCTTTAATTCTTTAATAGCAATCCAACCCATTTGATGAATAAAATGTGACCAATTATCCAACCAACAAAACTACTTGTTACAAATAGCATATTGCTGTTGCATCAAAACATAAAAATGTTGACTAATCTCGCTAACATTGAACTTGGTAAAATGAAATGATTCAATAATTGAAAAATGAGATTATTCAGGAATACACATTGAATGCTGAGATTACGCATTGAATTTCTGGTAGTAGATTCATAATCCAAGAAGTTTTTCTTACTATTGCAGAAGAAATGAAACAAAAGATACGGTAGAGTTAGGACAGTTATTGTATGAGGTCTACCCAGTGCTAGATGCAGAGGCGCATAATAGATCGATATGAACATTATGAGCTGTCCCGTAATAAAACCAGTTGTTGCTGATACCTTCTTCTCGGCTCCTTCTTCCATAACGTGAGCTCGGAGAAGGAAGAGATAGGAGGGTCCTATGGAGAATGTGGTCTGAAATCCATAATAGAGTCCGACCACAACGACCGAATTGATTATCTTCATGCATAAGGATACTAGATTACCTAGTAGAAAAGATTTCAAAATCATCACAAACCTCCCTTTTTCTTTTCTATTGGAATTTCTGGATTATTATATGATGATTTTACCCAGTAGTTTTTACTCAAATCTTTAGATATCTGTACCCTGTCGAAGTAAGGAACCATGGCATATATGTTTGGAATAGATTCCATTTTGAGAGAGTTGAATAAGCACTATCTCGTTGAAAAGTTCTATACATCTGCCCTTTCTCAACGCATTTCTTTAGATAAAGACTCCGTTTTTTCCTCTTTTCGAATGGTAAATATTTCTCAGAACATGGAGTGTGAATCAAACCCATGTTTGAATTGAAATTGAGATACCGATACAAGCTCTTCCCTTCTGAATCAGATAGATTCATATCTGAAAGAGGTTGACAATAAGTTCTTTCAAAATTGACTATTTGTCCCTCTGTTAGAGGTGTTCCAGAAATGTATGCGATCGAGTAAATAGCAGTGTTGTAGAAGGCGCTAGGCGCTAGTCGGGCGGTGAGGTACCGCCTAGGGATTAATCGGGATTAATCGGATTGGGATTTTTATATGTATTTTTTCAAAATTATATATATATACCCAATAATATAAAAATAATACTTCAAAATTCACATAAATACTTCAAGTTTCAGATAGTATGGTTCGATTTTGACCGATTTTGACTGATTCTGACCAATTTTGACCGCCTAGGACCGCCTGGGACCGCCTGAGACCGATTTTGACCGATTTTAACCGATTAATATAGGCCGATTAATCCGATTTTTGACCGCCTAGGACCGCCTAGGACCGATTTTGACCGACTTTGACCGACTCCGATTAATTGGCCGACTAGCTCAAAATTAGTCAGTAACTAGCCGCCTAGCGCCTAGGCGCCGATTAATCGGCCGCCTAGGCCGATTTTTGCAACACTGGTAAATAGCTCTACGAACGAATGGATTAGATCGACTTGGAAAATGGAAAGATTTGTAGAAGTTATACGTTTCGTCACCATTTTGTGGAAAAAACCTTAGGTATGAATATGTTAGATACCTGTGACTCGATTGCTGAAATAGTATCTCTCCCCCAAACTTAACATTGCTATCACACGAATACTAGGTCCGCCCCTGCTCACAAATACTATGGAAGGAAAACCATTATGAATACTCTAAGCCCCTATTTTTAAATGATGAGGGAGTAATCAATCATAAGACTGTCATTCATAGAGTGAGGTTACCAAATATGGGCTAGTTCAGGCCTAACGGGATAACATTGTACTTTATCAGGCTAATGGGCTTTAACCTGGGAAGGATTAGAGATGCACAAACCGGTTAATCTTAATAACTGGTTCGGTTAACCAGTTATACTGGTTAATTTGACTTTTTGACTTTAACCGGTTAATAGTTTAACCAGGTTATTTTTTTTAATTGGCCCGGTTAGTTACTTTAACCGGTTATTTTCAATTATTTACTGGTTATTTTGCTTCTTTTTTTTTTGAATTTTTGGGGGTTTTTTTTTTTTCGGTTAACCGGTCTATGGGTTAAAAAACCGTTTAATAACCAGTTCCTATACTAAATACTTATAACCGGTTACTAACCTACGGTTAAAAATAACCACTAACCGGTTATTCCTAAATCAGTTATTAACCAGTTTCGATTAATAACCGTTTATTTTGTGCACCTCTAGTAAGGATACACGACATCAACCCCAAGTCGAGCTCGAACAGGGTACACGAATTCTCAGGGCCGGCCCTGCTAGCGTATATTAGTTCTACTCCAATACCTGGGTGGTTCTAATCACATTACGCATAGTCACATTCTTCATTGTCTTTTTCCTTCATTTACGCTTCCCTGACTACAGCTGATGCCGCCGCGGTGAATTTTGCCACAAGAGCTGTGCAACCGTTGCTACAGCTGTGACCATCTATGTCACTGTAAAAGCCTCGGCTTTTCAATACCATTTTCTTGGACATTTTTTCCATAGGTTTTTAATCGACCAGTTTAAACTGAGCTTTTCGGTTAGGTATGATTAGCTAGAAAGGTCCTGTTCAGCCTATTATTTTTCTTTCAGTTAAAAGACGCATTAGACTATCTTAGCAACCAAATTTCTGATACTATGTCCAAGAATTCAAACTAAAAAATCAAACTTTCTTCAATAAGAACAAATTAAAAGTCTGGTTCGGGTCAACCTTTAGACTTACAAACCGAACCGACAACATGTGAAATTTTCTTGAACCTAAAACAAACAGCTGAAAGAAAAGTGATATAGCCATAATCAACCAGCATCAATATACAATTGAATGACAGATGAATTATTTATAAAAAGAAAAACAGAAAAATAAAAAAGCAAATCATGAACATTACTTTCATAAAATGAAATATAAATGCGCAGGTGCAGGTTTACGCAACGAGTAGCACAAGGTCACGAGCCAGACAGAGCATATGTACACTTTATTGTTTCGCCTTGTGTCATCGTGTGTTGTCTTGTCTGTATTTGATTAAATGTTAAGATGATCCAGTCCCTCCTACAAGATATAACCGACAAGGGGTTATATATTTCTACAAAACTAAATATTTGCATCCAGATTTCAGAATGGAAATCCTAAAACTGTTCTTAGATTTCATAATCTTATAGAAGATAATGTTATACGAAACAGAACATGCCTACCAACTTTAGCTATAATATATGTGCGTGATCTGTAGTTCTGTAAAGTTCTATAAGAAATAGATAGCGATTCTTCAGTTCATGTATCATATCCATCAGAATTCAAGAACTTTATCTGGTAATATAATCCTACCATCACTCATAAGCAAATTGTTGAACCACGTTGATACCATCCTTCCTACAATAAAGATTGTGAGTGCACACTTAACTATGTTTTAAGCGCGAGGTGCTCCAAAAGTATTTGAAGTGTCTAGACCCTAGGCGAGAGACAAAGGCGAAAGTGCACGCATCATATATGTGAGATGCAGGTAATTTATAATTCAGCTTATATCCTAGCGACTTCAACATATACACCAGAACTAAGACGCACTACAACCATAAAAAGCATGACATGCCTTTCTAATCTCTATATACAACCATAAAAGCTTTATGCACAACCATTAAAAGCATGGCATACCTTTCTTATCTCTATGTACAACTAATCAACTATAGAAGTTATAGAAACCACCATCCAAAAAGCATCTTTTTGAGATGTACAATTGTGTGTTTTTCCCATTTGTTTCCACACTTTATTTCATCAAAGTATAACACTAGTACGTTTAGAACTTCAGTTGCATCAAAATGTAATTATGTTACAGAAGGAAAACAAAGCTCCTTGTATACAATACCAAAGAGACGAAAGTATTTTACATTTCGATGCAATTAATCCCATTATGAATACTCTAAGCCCCTCTTTTTAAAGGATGGAGTAATCATAGACTCGTCATTCATAGTGTGAGGTTGCCAAATATGGGCTAGTTCAGGCCCAACGGGCCAACATTGTACTTTATCAGGCTAATGGGCTTTACACTCGTAAGGATTAGAGGTGCACAAACCGGTTAATCTTAATAACTGGTTCGGTTAACCAGTTATACCGGTTAATTTGACTTTTTGACTTTAACCGATTAATGCTTTAACCGGTTATTTTTTTAACTGGCCCGGTTAATTACTTTAACCGGTTTGGTTAATTAACCGGTTATTTTCAATTATTTATTGGTTATTTTGCTGCTTCTTTTGTTTTGAAGTTTTCGGGGTTTTTTTCGGTTAACCGGTCTATGGGTTTAATAACCGGTTCCTATACTAAATATTTATAACCGGTTACTAACATACAGTTAAAATAACCACTAACCGGTTATTCCTAAATCAATTATTAACCAATTTCGATTAATAACCGGTTATTTTGTGCACCGCTAGTAAGGATATACGACATCAACCCCAAGTCTAGTGTGATGTAGTTTTAATTCTCTGCAGTCTGGCGTTTATTTAGTTATATTACTCTAGACTAGTGTATATTTGTTCTACTCCAATACCTGGGTGGTTCTAATCACATGACACCACACGCATAGTCACATTCTTCATTGTCTTTTTCCTTCATTTACACTGCCCCGACTACAGTTGATGCCGCCGCTGTGAATTTTGCCAAAAAAGCTGCGCGACTGTTGCTACAGCTGTGACCATCTAAGTCACTGTAAAAGCCCCGGCTTTTCAATACCATTTTCTTGAACATTTTTTCCATAGGTTTTTAATCGACCAGCTTAAACTGAGCTTTTCGGTTCGGTATGATTAGTTAGAAAGGTCCGGTGTAGCCTATTATTTTTCTCTGTTAAAAGACGCATTAGACTATCTTAGCAGCCAAATTTCTGATACTGTGTCCAAGAATTCAAACTAAAAAATCTAACTTTCTTCAATAAGAACAAATTAAAGTCTGGTTCAGGTCAACTTTTAGACTTACAAACCGAACCGACAACATGTGAAATTTTCTTGAACCTAAAACAAACAGCTGAAAGAAAAGTGATATAGCCATAATTAACCAGCATCAACATACAATTGAATGACAGATGAATTATTTATAAAAAGAAAAACAGAAAAAAAAAAAGCAAATCATGAACATTACTTTCATAAAATGAAATATAAATGCGCAGGCGCAGGTTTACGCATCGAGTAGCACAAGGTCACGAGCCAGACAGAGCATATGTACACTTTATTGTTTCGCCTTGTGTCATTGTGTTTTTTCTTGTCTGTATTTGATTAGATGTTAAGATGATCCAGTCCCTCCTGCAAGATATAAACGACAAGGGGTTATATATTTCTACAAAACTACATATTTGCAACCAGATTTCAGAATGGAAATCCTAAAACTGTTCTTAGATTTCATAATCTTATAGAAGATAATGTTATACGAAACAGAACATGCCTATCAACATTAGCTATAATATCTGTGTGTGATCTGTAGTTCTGTAAAGTTCTATAAGAAATAGATAACGATTCTTCAGTTCATGTATCATATCCATCAGAATTCAAGAACTTTATCTGGTAATATAATCCTACCATTACTCATAAGCAAATTGTTGAACCACGTTGATACCATACTTCCTACAATAAAGATTGTGAGTGCACACTTAACTATGTTTTAAGCGCGAGGTGCTCCAAAGTATTTGAAGTGTCTAGACCCTAGGCGAGAGACGAAGGCGAAAGTGCACGCATCATATATGTGAGGTGCAGGTAATTTATAATTCAGCTTATATCCTAGCGACTTCAACATATACACCAGAACTAAGACGCACTACAACCATAAAAACCATGACATGCCTTTCTAATCTCTATATACAACCATAAAAGCTTTATGCACAACCATTAAAAGCATGGCATACCTTTCTTATCTCTATGTACAACTAATCAACTATGGAAGTTATAGAAACCACCATCCAAAAAGCATCTTTTAGAGATATACAATTGTGTGTTTTTTCCCATTTGTTTCCACTCTTTATTTCATCCAAGTATAACACTAGTACGTTTAGAACTTCAATTGCATCAAAATATAATTATGTTACAGAAGGAAAACAAAGCTCCTTGTATACAATACAAAAGAGACGAAAGTATTTCACATTTCGATGCAATTAATCCTTGGTTATAAATAAGTCTAATGTACGGTTAATCTAGAATAATAAGACTTGAAGAAAGCAAGAACCGTAAGAAAACTGATTATCGTCTTACCAAGATAAACCTAACATCATCCAAACTTATTTATCTTATTATTTAATTCTGATTCTTTAAATTGCAACGAGGACCTTAAATCGCGTGTCCACACATCCTTACTCAAGGGAATAATATACACTAAAAGATCAAAGATAAAGCTCAGACATAGGGAATAATATACACTACAATACTACACAAGTTGATCAAAGTTGATAAAGACATTGTTCTACTTCATTTACCAAAGCATCATCACAATGGTAAACCTAAAAGCACACAAGACAAGCGCTTGGTCTTAAAATGCGTAATGCCCTGATGAGATCACATCAACCGTAGCGATGTGATTTCATGATGTACATGCGATAGGTACGATTCAGTCTGATGCGACACATTATGCAGTTGACCAATATTTGCACAAATTAGACCATCAATTGAGCAATGAGTTTGAGTATTTAAACATATTAGACCATCGATCAAACAAGATGATGAAAATTTCTTATATTTTAGTGTTTAAAAGTGAAAAATTCAAAATACTATATGTATATAACTTTTTAGTATTATTTTAATAACAAACGCCTCGCATTGTGATGCGTGCACATCGCACATCATGCATCAACTTTTAGGTTCAAACCGCATCAGAGCACCGCACGCTTTTTAACAACAAAGGGCACACGCTCAGGGCCGGCTCCATAGGCTTGGCAACCTAGGCACGAGCCTAGGGCCATCAAAATATTAGGGCCTCCAAGTTTTTAGAAAGTTTTTATAGGAGTCCAAAATAAATATTGTTTAGAAAAAAAAAGACCATGTTTTAAAGCCCATTTCGCCTTGATTTCCAGCTATTACAACACAACCACCATCGACCGAATCATCATTATTTAGCGGCCTAAAGCCCATAAATACAGACGCGATCATCGTTCCCACTTCCCATCGCAACCTGCTTTCAATTTCTAGGCTATCGGCTATCACTAGCCGAAAAAAGTAAGGGTAATCACCCATGGCGTCGGGATTGAAGGAGAATATATCGGGGAAATTAGGGCCCTCACTTCATAATTTGCTTAGGGTCTCCAAAAATGTAGGAACGGCCCTGCACACACTTAGGCGCCTCAAACACAACAAGGCGACAGACAAGTCCCTTGCGCCTTTGACTACCTAGCCTAAAACCAACTAAGATTTAACATTTATCCTGTCAACTTCAGTGTTTCCAACTACCTAACCAATCTACATTAACACACAAAGATAATTCCAAAACAAGATATAGTCAAAAGGAACAACTTACTTCCAAATTCAACGGATCCGAATGAAGCCACTGAGGAGGAGGCCAAAACAACTGCGAATAACCCGAGTCATTAGAAATTGCTCCAATACTCCCACTCTCCAAATCAAACACACCAACCCCTCTACTCTTAACCAACCCATCATCCTCCCTATTCTGCCCCGTAAAAAACACACAATTCCCCTTACACCCCGGAAACTCCTCAGCTGAAGCCGAAAACCCACAATTATCCCCCAAAAACAACATCTTATCACCCAAATCCTTCACCTCAACCCACCTCCCCTCTTCCCTATCCAACTTATACACCTCAAGCTTCACCGTCCTCTCACTCATAAAACAATCAAAATCCTCATAAAATTCATAATTCTCATCATCATCCTCCACATCATTCTCCGGCCCAACGCTCAAATACTTATCAACCATAAACAACTCCCCATTACACTCCACCAAAAACTTCTTATCCCCACCAAACACCGAACCCGCAACGACATTTAACACACTCTTCTCCCAATCCACAACCACCGTCCTACCCGTACTATCCACCGCGAAAAACTCCCCGTTATGGTATAGGACATCGTCGTAAGGCTCGGGCAGATCGTTAATAATATTCCACACCCTCTCACCTTTCCTCAACAAAGCCAACTTCCCAGACACATGAATTGTCAACAACACAAACCCATCCACACCCACATTACAAAATGCAACTTTCTCCATATAAAGGGTAACCGAATCCCCAATCGAATTCGCATTCGGTCTATAACTAATATACTGTAACGCATACTCTTGCCCCAATTCCGAAACCCTAAAATTCAAAAGGTTCAAAGATCTTGGAAACCCGGGTAATAAAGGGATGAATTCGGACCCGGTTAAGGGGTTCATCAAATGGGTTTTTTGCGGGTTGTCTCGTTCGACTTTGATGAGCCAGGGGATGTGGGTTTGTGTCGGGTCGGAGTCGGGTAAGCCGACCCGGAAGATGGTGCGTTTGGAGAGGTAGAAACCCCAGGTGGTGTCGGAGATACCGGCGTTTGGGAGGATCGGGAAACGGGAGGTAAAGGGGTTGATGGATGATCGCCACGTGGTGCAGACGGATCGGAAGCGGAGGAGATCGGTTTCGGAGATGAGGTGGGTGGAGATGAGGTCGAGGAGTTCTCGAGGAAGTTGAGACCAGTCTGCTGCCATTGATGATTGATTATGGGGAAGAAGAAGAAGAAGAAAGGGGTGGGATTGTGGAAATGATTGTGATTAGGGAGATTGATGTGATTTGTGTCCTCTATGTTTGGTTTGGTTGGCTTTTTTTTTTTTTTTTTTTGAACGGCTACTTTCATTAAGCTAGCAAGGCGCTAGAAAACACAAACAAACAACAATACAAAACCATTACACCGGGCACACAACCCAATTCGACCAAGCAACATCCTTACAAGGCGATCTATTCCTAATCCAATGGAAGCTTAGGGCCTTGACATCTTCAAAGATCTTGATCACGCTTACTTTCTTAGCTGAAAAAACACGCTCGTTTCGTGCCTTCCACAGACACCACAAGGCGCAAAGAATAATACCACCAAACAGTTTGGTCTTCCTTCTGCATAACCCAGCCGACTTATGAACTGCAAGAAGATCTGAGATCGAGAAGGCGAAAAAGGGGTTTAGCCCGCACCAGGCTGAAATACGGTCCCAAAGTTGGGCAGCAAAAAGACAACCAATCAGCAGGTGCTCGCCCGATTCTTCTTCGGCTGAACAGAACATACACGCTATCGAACCCACATTGACATTTCTCCTTTCTAGATTCGCTAAAGTGGGGAGCCTATTTTGACCCGCCCTCCAAGCAAAGACATTAACCTTTTTCGGGATCCAGTTATTCCAGTCAAACACCGGCTCAGAAGCGTGGTTCCGTGAGTTAAGAATGGTAGACTTCATGGACGCCACTGTGAAGGTTTCGCTATCCGCACCCAACCAAATCCACTTGTCCTCTTGGGTCGATGGCTGAAAATCATCAAGCATAGTGAGGCAATCAGCAAGCTCGCACTCTTCCACCCCATTTAGAGGTCTATGCCAGTTCCAATTCCATGTCAAGTCTTCATCTACTAGCACGAAACAATCTTTGATTAACCTGCATTTGTCTTTTTCTAGCAAGAAGAGATTCGGGAAAGTGTCTCTAAGCGATTCCGAAGAGAGCCACGGGTCGAGCCAAAACGTATCTTGTCGCCCTTTCCGACCTTACCTTTTATAAGATTTTTGAGGTGCACGTCAGAAAACGCCAATTGATTTTCCAGTTTTGCGATGGTACACCACGTTCCGGGCATGGATTTAGAGAAAGGAAGAATGGGCCACGAGCGGTTTGAGCAATGGAAAGCTCCCACAACTTTTCTCCATAGCGCCGTTTCCTCGGTTTTATACCTCCACCACCATTTCGTTAGGAGCGCAATGTTAGCGTCTCGGAGTGGCGTGAGTCCCAAGCCTCCCGCCTCAATTGGAGTGGTAATTTTCTTCCAAGAGATCCAGTTAATTTTGTTCTTATCTTCGTTACCTCCCCAAAAAAACATCCTTCTTTTTGCCTCCAACTTTTTTATTACACTAACTGGAGCTTTATAGAGAGAGAAAAAATAGGTTTGGTTTGGTTGGCTGATTTTGTGGTTTTATATGTTTGTAACGAAGTTTTTTTTTTTTTTTTTTTTTTATCATCCCCAACTATCGATCTTTGGCTGTTGCCACCTCCAATTAACACTTTGACGTCCGACACCTCCAACTTGACTTTTAGTTTGTGCTGGCACCACATCGTTAACCAAACACTTAGTTAAATTTTTTATCCTACGTGGCACTCCATTTCCTATGTGGCAAGATGAGGTGGATCCCTTATAAAATATAATGAACACATATTGGTTAAATTGCAGACACTTGGTACAAACCATTTCTTCGTCTCTCATATTTCTTTATCCCTCTTGTCTGCCTCTGTAACACAACCACCTACCGCCGATAAAGAGCCTCTTGCTGCCACCCTCCGTTACTATCACCGGCCAACATTGTATCTCCAACACAACCACTGCGTTCAGACGAAAGTTATCGGTTCCAAAGCAGCCCCTTTACGACTGTGATAGTGGTTTGAAGAAGGTCCAAAGTCGACGGCATCTGAGTTTAGATCGGCGACCCGGTAAGTGGCGGCTAGCATTTCACAGCCGACGACAACCACCTAGATGTCCATACACCTTGTTCGTTTCACAGCAGACGATAACTCAATTTTCACGGTGTAACAGAACTTTGCCGTCTCATTAACAACATTGGAGGTGAAATTAGCCTCTTGTTCAGTTTTAAGGTCATAGAGTTTTTTACTCTTTGCCATTAGTGGAAACTGAAGGCATTTCATAAAACACTTACATATTATTCAACACTTGAACAATAAGCTAAAAGCATTTTGGATCTGATTACCTTATGGAGATGGAAAACCATGTCGTCGACATCCACAACGACGTCGCTTGGTAAACCGGTGCCACAAAACCTTCAAAGAATAAGCAAGTTTAGGTGAACTGATCTATACAAACAGAGAACGAAACAACAGTTCCGGTTTGCCGGTTTTTGTATACCATGCTTGGCCTTTTGAGTTTGTTGCCATTGTTACCGGAGGAACTCGTATCAGAAGGGGAGGATTACCAATTTACAGTAGATACATGTTTGACTATTGAACTGATTTTGACTTTTTGTGGCTGTTTTTGGAAAATAAGGGGGGTGTTTGTCCTAGCTTTTTGTATTCAAGCTTATAGTTTTTTTAGCTTCTTTTTACAAAATATGTTTGGTTTAGCTTTTTAAGTTTACTAGGGGGAATACCCGTGCGATGCACGACATGCATAATAGTTATTGTTTTTTTCCTGGAACGACGACTGATATAGATAGTGTGTGACACGGTACGAAAGTGCGAATATAGTATAGATTTTTAAAACAAAAACCGGTTTTTTTTAAAGTTAGCCGTTTGACCATGGTTATTTTGACCAAAGTCCACTCTTCGTTCGGCGCTTTGTGGTAGCACTACCAGTCAAAAAAGGCCCAAAACGCCCGAGGGTACAGTTTTCCCCCGCGTTTTTAAGACGCTTTGAGAGAGGTTTGCGCCCCACCACATGTGGTCTCACAAAACTTCAAATCTATGGACGTGTGATTTCTCAACCCTCTTCAAAAGACGTCACAGTTTTCAAATTTTTTATTTTTATTTTTTATTTTTCATTGTTTTAGATGGTGTAAAATAGATGTTAAATATATATATTATACTACATACACATATACATATAAATTCAGTTTTGACATCTAAAAGTCAAATTGCAGGTTTTGTTCCCTTTTATATATAAGAAAGCGGTTTATTATTTATTACTAAAAAGTTGTATTAACTTTATTCTGCAACATATTCTTTATAAACTATGCTTACCTTGACATAACCTAATAGCTATATTTCCTTATAGAAGTCACTGATAATTGAAAATTAGTACATATTATTACCTTGCTGGTGAACACATTTACTCTATGTTTAGGGCACAATTTGATTATCACACCAAATTACAATAGCAGTTTATATTGCTACTATTCACCCAAATCAAGCACCTTAAATAAGTCAGTGTTTCTCTATATTCAAAAAAACGAACTATAACTGACGATTATTAAATTGCAACAGTCAATTCAATCCAAATACTGCAATAGAAACATAAAATCTACCACAATTCGTTGGTTAATCACGTATAGTTCTTAATTGATTAGAATCAGAAAAAAGGAAATTGACTCACCATAACTTAAAATCAGGAAGAAGGCGAACAAAGGGGCGGAGGTTTTCGAAATCAATGACCCCTGTCTTTCATTGTTATTCCTTGAATGAGGTAAGCAAGACCCCATACTACACACTGCATACACATACATAAAAATTGGGTTCAATATTATTTGTATAAACACTGATTGGAAACCCTCACATTGCATTTGATGAAACCCTAATCAATATAAATACACACACTAACACTCACGAATCGAATTTATAAAAGGAAAAATTCGGGCTGTTTTTACCTCTTGCTGCTCCAAATCTTCATTACCATACATTATCTTCATCTTAGAGATATAGATATTGCACTTAAAGGTTGCTGGAGAGTCGGAGGATGATGTGTAATTAAAGGAGCAAGTAAATGACCCATTTTGATTCCAATTGAAGTTGCCGACTGATGGAGAGCCTGTGCAGGAGATCAATCAAAGATATATGTCTGAGAATTGTGTGCCAAATCGATGAAGATCTTCAATTGGGGAGAAGTTAATTACGATTCCAATTGAGTTGCCGACTGATGGAGAGCCTGATGGTGAGCCTGTGCAGGAGATCAATCGAAGATATATGTCTGAGAGTTGTGTGCCTAATCGATGAAGATCTTTAATTGGGGAGAAGTTAATTATGGATTGGAGAGCATATATTGAGAGGCGAAGGATGAATATCACGGACTCCAAAGTCCCCACAAACGCCAGTTAAACAGCCCTTTTACTTCCGGAAGTCCTCTTCTCGCCGTTGCATCCGTCTCCGGCAACTCCTCCACTACCTCATGTTCTTCCTTTGCACATTCTTCAACTAATGAGACGTCGTACGGAGGCGAAACCGAAACCTCTGGCGGAGGATTTAAAGCTTTTCCGGCGAACCTCCGATGACTCGCCTTCTTTTTCTTCTGGTTAGGTTTACGGCCGCGGCAGTTAACCTGTTCACTACTGGTAAGGTTTTCTTCAAATGCTTCAATTACTTGATGAATTAGCTCTCGGTTAATAGACGTGTCCCACCGGAACCAGTAGTTCGTGTAACAATCGAAGCAATCGCAGTCGAATACCGGAGATTTGTGTGCGGCCGGAGCTTTCTTCTTATTGTTATTATCAGATGATCTAGGGTTTGTGGAATTATTTTTGACACAAATGATTAAAGTAATGTAACTATTAATTTGCATTAGGTTCTAACATTAATGTACTGTACTATATGTTAATATGGTGTTTCATGCATTGCTTTGTTGCAAATTGTGTTGTTTTATTTGTAAATTATTATTATTATTTATAATAGTCTTATTAATTTAGCCAAAATCTTGTTAATAATATATTAGAATATACATATATAGTTATTTTAATACTTTTATTATTTTAATATTATAATAATAATTCCTTTTTTTTTTACTTTTTAACTTTAATTTAATGATTTTTTAGTATCACGGGGTGGGATAAGCTTGGTGTCAACCGGTACTGGTATCGAAAATACCAGTACGGTCTTGTTTGGTATCGGTACAAATAGTAATTTTAATATTTTAATAATATATATATAGTTTTTTTAAATATTTTTATTATTTTAATATTATAATAATAATTCTTTTCTTTACTTTTTAACTTTAATGATATTTTTATGATACTTATGATCTTTCGGTTTAAATTTTATCTTAATCTATTAAATTCTGTTACTAATATCATGGATAAGTTCTTAATATTTGATATCATTTGGATCCCTTTACCTATTTTTTTATTATATGTTTTCTTTGAAAATATATTGTTGTGTTTTTATTACGAATTATATTTGAGCTACTTTTAATATATTAGTTACTTCGAAATTTAAATTTATGGTTACCTTGTCAAAGATCATTTTATAGAATAATCATAAGTTTGGAATAATTATCTTTAAACCAATTATTAAAAAAAATTAAGATCAAAGTTAACTTTAAACTAATCTACCTTTATCTATAATATATTATTTAGTATAATGTGTTACTGATTGATATTAATTTTAATGATTATTGATATATAATTATTTTATTTTATTTTTTATCTTATCTCTTATTTATTTAATGTAAATTAAATGCAATTAATAGGATTTTTATAGGTTGGTGCATTTAAAACAACCATAAATTTTGATTTTAAAATAGAACATATAACTAAACTTTAGAAGATATATATTTTTATGATACTTATGATCCTTCGGTTTAAATTTTATCTTAATCTATTAAATTCTGTTACTAATATCATGGATAAGTTCTTAATATTTGATATCATTTGGATCCCTTTACCTATTTTTTTATTATATGTTTTCTTTGAAAATATATTGTTGTGTTTTTATTACGAATTACATTTGAGCTACTTTTAATATATTAGTTACTTCGAAATTTAAATTTATGGTTACCTTGTCAAAGATCATTTTATAGAATAATCATAAGTTTGGAATAATTATCTTTAAACCAATTATTAAAAAAAATTAAGATCAAAGTTAACCTTAAACTAATCTACCTTTATCTATAATATATTATTTAGTATAATGTGTTATTGATTGATATTAATTTTAATGATTATTGATATATAATTATTTTATTTTATTTTTTTATCTTATCTCTTATTTATTTAATGTAAATTAAATGCAATTAATAGGATTTTTATAGGTTGGTGCATTTAAAACAACCATAAATTTTGGTTTTAAAATAGAACATATAACTAAACTATCTATTAAATTCTGTTACTAATATCATGGATAAGTTCTTAATATTTGATATCATTTGGATCCCTTTACCTATTTTTTTATTATATGTTTTCTTTGAAAATATATTGTTGTGTTGTTATTACGAATTATATTTGAGCTACTTTTAATATATTAGTTACTTCGAAATTTAAATTTATGGTTACCTTGTCAAAGATCATTTTATAGAATAATCATAAGTTTGGAATAATTATCTTTAAACCAATTATTAAAAAAAATTAAGATCAAAGTTAACTTTAAACTAATTGATGTGCGAAGCGAGCTTGTTAATTTTAGTGTAATTATAATTTCCAAAATATGTTTTAAGTGTTGGAAAGCGTGATATAATTACATCATTGATTGAATTGCTTACAAGTTTTAAAAATGGAATCGCTAACTAAACCACACATAATCGGCAAGTGCACCGGTCGCGGTGTAGTTTTGTTGGCAAGACCGGATATCAATCCGTGGACACTATGGCGAGAAATATTGAAAATAACCTTTATCGAATATTTAGCTAAATTGATTTGAAATTTGATTTGTGATTTTTAGTTTTATAAAAATATTAATTTAAAATGAATTTGTAGTAAATTAAAACAAACATTAACAATATACAAAATTCGGGAAAATAAGACAAGAAACAAATAAACACAAATACAATATAACAATTACACAAGAAACAAATACAAATACAAAAACAAAGTTTTATAAAATATTTGGATTAAAGATATATAATAAACGGACTACCTGGGTTTTAGAATCCATAAAATCATGCAATGCTAATTTGATAATAATAACAGTTAAGTATCTTTTTCAATTGATTAATCCCCCGTTAGAGACGCTACTTAAACAATAGATAAAGACAAAATGTGAAATGCTAGAACAAACCGGCTCGAGCTATCGACACCAAATCCTACGTGAATCCAACCGTTGGAACCTCAGAGACTAAGTTGTGAGACGATCTTTTAAACACGCAAAGCGAACAAATCTTTGAAAATTAAAATCCCAAGAAACCTTAATCACGATGTAATAAAAGAGCTCGAGTTATCGATTACCCAAATTACCCACCAATGATTAGCTAATAACCTAGCTCACCCTAATCTTATTTCTAGTCATGAGGTGAGGATGCATGTTTTATTATTTTGACTTGAATTATTATTAGACTTGGTTAATTTCTCAACACAATATTTAACCCGTAAACGAATTAAATTAAATTCTAAGTTTAAAGGGAATTTCTTCATGTTATAAACTTGGTGAATTTATCGACAAATAATTAAATCAAAATTATAACAACATGCAATATCAAGATTAATTTCAAAGATTAAATTCTGTAAATCACATAAAATAACTGAAATTACATCAAACAGCATTACAATCCTTTATTTCATCATAACCCAGGTAGTTTATAAGTTTAGCTACACATATTAAACATTAACACACTTACAACAAGCATTACAACTACTGAAAACATAATAACAATACTTACTGGAATGGAAATTACGAGTATTAACCGAACCGGATCGATTAGGATTAGAACCGACGGCCTCCAGACGTCTCGAGAGCTCCGAGGGACTTCACCGGCACTTCCGGGTGCTAAAACTCGACTTAGAACGGAACTAGAACTGATATTTCGTAATGAGAATGGTGTATTTGAGGTGTGTTTTACGAGCTAAGTTGCATGGGTATTTATAGGTGAATTTTTTGGAGCTGGGGACTAGCTTACGGACCTCAACATTGTGGATGTTGAGGTCCGTAAAGCATCATACGGACCTCAACCTTGTGGGTGTTGAGGTCCGTAAAGCACATGTTTGCGACGCCGGCCAACTGCTCCACTTAGCGACGAGGAGTCGTTGCCGACACTAGCATACGGACCTCAACCTTGTGGATGTTGAGGTCCGTAGGCTTCCATACGGACCTCAACCTTGTGGATGTTGAGGTCCGTAAAGCACACCTGCTCCGCATCTAGAAGACTTCAAGCTTATGGACCTCAACATTGGTGATGTTGAGGTCCGTAAAGCAACCTTAAAGCTTATTTTCTTCATTTTCTTGACACGTTTCCCCATGTATTGATTTCTTGATCGATCCTTTACCGTTTTCTCGCGTAATCCACAGATATTTCACCAATTCCTGCAGATTCACAATTTTAATCGATTCAGTACCAAATACACAAGATAAACGCACACAATTTCTCTGAAATTGGGGTTATTTGATACAGAAGATGTGTGTAATTCTGAACACATCAAATATCGCGAAGCGAGCTTGTGAATTTTAGTGTAATTATAATTTCCAAAATATGTTTTAAGCGTTGGAAAAAGTGATATAATTACATCATTGATTGAATTGCTTACAAGTTTTAAAAATGGAATCGCTAACTAAACCACACATAATCGGCAAGTGCACCGGTCGCGGTGTAGTTTTGTTGGCAAGACCGGATATCAATCCGTGGACACTATAGCGAGAAATATTGAAAATAACCTTTATCGAATATTTAGCTAAATTGATTTGAAATTTGATTTTTGGTTTATAGATTTATATAAAATATTAATTTAAAATGAATTTGTATTAAATTAAAACAAACATTAACAATATACAAAATTCGGGAAAATAAGACGAGAAGCGTCGAATTAAAGAAAATAAATACAAACACAATTTAACAATTATACAAACAACAAGTAACAATTACTGAAACAAAGTTTACAAATAAAAATTGGATTAAAGATATATAATAAACGGACTACCTGGGTTTTAGAATCCATAAAATCATGCAATGCTAGTTTGATAATAATAACAGTTAAGTATCTTTTTCAATTGATTAATCCCCCGTTAGAGACGCTACTTAAACAATAGATAAAGACAAAATGTGAAATGCTAGAACAAACCGGCACGAGTTATCGAAACCAAATCCTACGTGAATCCAACCGTTGGAACCTCAGAGACTATGTTGTGAGACGATCTTTTAAACACGCAAAGCGAACAAATCTTTGAAAATTAAAATCCCAAGAAACCTTAATCACGATGTAATAAAAGAGTTCGAGTTATCGATTACCCAAATTACCCACCAATGATTAGCTAATAACCTGGCTTACCCTAATCATATTTCTATTCATGAGGTAATGATGCATGTTTTATTATTTTGACTTGAATTATTATTAGACTTGGTTAATTTCTCAACACAATATTTAACCCGTAAACGAATTAAATTAAATTCTAAGTTTAAAGGGAATTTCTTCATGTTATAAACTTGGTGAATTTATCGACAAATAACTAAATCAAAATTATAACAACATGCAATATCAAGATTAACTTCAAAGATAAAATTCTGTAAATCACATAAAATAACTGAAATTACATCAAACAGCATTACAATCCTTTATTTCATCATAACCCAGGTAGTTTATAAGTTTAGCTACACATATTAAACATAAACACACTTACAACAAGCATTACAACTACTGAAAACATAATAACAACACTTACTGGAATGGAAATTACGAGTATTAACCGAACCGGGTCGATTAGGATTAGAACCGACGGCCTCCAGACGTCTCGAGAGCTCCGAGGGACTTCACCGGCACTTCCGGGTGCTAAAACTCGCCTTAGAACGGACTTAGAACTGAGATTTTGTGTTGTGAATGGTGTATTTTCGACTTGGGGGTGCATGGCTATTTATAGTGAAAAATTTGGAGATTGGGACTAGCTTACGGACCTCAACATTGTGGATGTTGAGGTCCGTAAAGCAGCATACGGACCTCAACCTTGTGGGTGTTGAGGTCCGTAAGCCACATATTTGCGACGCCGGCCAACTGCTCCACTTAGCGACGAGGAGTCGTTGCCGACACTAGCATACGGACCTCAACCTTGGTAACCTTGAGGTCCGTAGGCTTCCATACGGACCTCAACCTTGTGGATGTTGAGGTCCGTAAAGCACACCTGCTCAGCATCTAGAAGACTTCAAGCTTACGGACCTCAACATTGGTGATGTTGAGGTCCGTAAAGCAACCTTAAAGCTTATTTTCTTCATTTTCTTGACACGTTTCCCCATGTATTGATTTCTTGATCGATCCTTTACCGTTTTCTCGCGTAATCCACAGATATTTCACCAATTCCTGCAGATTCACAATTTTAATCGATTCAGTACCAAATACACAAGATAAACGCACACAATTTCTCTGAAATTGGGGTAATTTGATACAGAAGATGTGTGTAATTCTGAACACATCAAATATCCCCACACTTATCTTTTGCTTGTCCCTAAGCAAAATCCTAAACAACATATCAAATTTAAACAATTAAACAAGAACGCCTATTGCGAACAAATATAAATATGAATCACAAAATCTTTAAACATAGAGGTTTCACAAGACTTACAACGTTCAAAAGGTTAAATAAATCAAGAGAGTGAAACGGCAAAACGAGAATACTTAAACGAAATTTTCTTATTTTTAAGTAATTAATTATGCAAAAACAAAAACACTTACGGAATTCACTCTTCTCTCAGTTGAAATGTATATAATTTGAAGCGAACTCTCAAAACCAGACTGTGCAGCATGACTACTATATGCTTGTACGTTAATCAAATCTCTACCTTATTGTTAAAAATTGATACAAAAATAGAGGACTTGGTTTGTGTAGGAAAGGGTAAAAGGTAGTTATTTTATTTGGGAAGATGCGACTAACTATAGAGTTTCATAGTTAGTTTATTTTGCAAAAACTGGACATATATACAAATGAAAACTATGAAATGAACAACATCAGGCCTTAGTCCAATGGTTGACAAGTGCGCGAAAGAGTGTGAGAGCACAGACCCGAGTTCGAATCTAGGGGGCTGCTGTCATGCTTTTTTTTTTTTTTTTTTTTTTATCTTTTTTTTTTTTACATCAAACACCACTTTCATCCAAATGACTCTTTTTACGGTCAGATCGTCAAGACCATTTTATCGAAGAAGTAAATCAAGTCTTTCTCAATGTAGCGAATATTACTTCCAATTTTGATGAATCGTTCGGCATTGAGCCTAATAGACACCACCTTGTTGATATTCATTTTGACTTTTTTACATCTTCTCGTATAGGATCAATTTCTAAAATCCATTCCGGTTATCAGGTAACAAACGAATGGTTTTAGGCTCAAAGTGATATCTAATGGTAATGGTGAATTTTTACAAAGAAAAGGGTGAACCAAAAGCCTCTTGTGAAAATTTGTATCAAAATTTAAATCAAAGGTTTTAAAATGTATCAAAACGTACAAGTTCTAAAGTAATGCCACAAGTCGGTAAACACACATGAAACGAAAGTAATGTTTTTGTATTAAACACTTTTAGGCTCAAATCCTCATGTGGTAATGTAAGGGTTAAAGGTTTTGTTATTGCATATTTAATTTACTTTAAAGTTAGAAAATTTATCTTAAGTATCTCGCAAAAATTTTTCACAAAAACTTGATTTAAACAACCTACTATCCCGCAACTTAAAGAAACATATATTTTCAGATTTTGTAAATTCAATATTTAAATTGTTTTTAACAAACGTTTTTGCAAAATTATTCAAGTTTTATATGCGTTTAAAGGATCGGGACAAGTGTATAACATTTATGAAGTTTTTTGAAATAATTATTTTTTTATTTTTTTATTTTTATTATTATTTTTTTTTATTTTTTATTTTTTTAATGTATATACTAAATATTATACAAAATTCCTCATCCCCACACTTGAAAGACACATTGTCCTCAATGTGTGAAAATGAGAAATGAAAATAAACACACTTGCAAGAAAATTTTAATGTTACTTCCCTGATGTGTTGACGTATTCCTGAGTATGTGTTGCCTCGTCGCATTATATCAGTATTGGCTCAATTCCTGTATATGATTCTTGCAAAATAATAAGCCAACACATCAAATAGAAATAACCATAAAAAAAAAAAATCACACAAAATCACACCAAACCAAATTTAAAAATATATACAAAATACGTTTACCACTAAAAATTATTCACAAACCCAGGGACTTTCGTAACGTCTTCTTGTCAAGCCCAGTTTTATCAAAAATGTGCGCGATGTCTTCCTTTATCCTATAGTGTACATAACTTCCAACCCTAGTGGAGCGTTCGGCATCCAGCCTAATGGCACCCACCCTCATTAATTGAATGTACTCACTTTGGGATTCCGTTTGACTTCGTTTACATTTTCCAGTGTGTGACCAGTTCCCACATTCTATGCATCTTTCATAGCGTTTCGCTCTTCGCTTCATCGCACTTTTAGATGTTCCACAGAATGGTGTTACCTGTTCTTGACGACGGTATTCTTTTCTTACCCCAGCACTGAGGAGAAAGATTTTCTCCTTAATTTCTGTAGGTAAACCTGGCTTTGCAAATTCTAAACAACAAAGAAAATTAAAATCAAATGGATGCATTTTAAATCTAATTTACACTTAGGATAATGTTTCTGAGATTGTAGCAGCTCCAAATCACCCGAATGGAGATTGAGTACGGGTGGTACTATCCAAACCTGCATACACAAAAACAAAGAAACCCAAGCATAAAATTGATTTAAAATACCAACTATCTAAAACAAACCACACTTTCACTCATAACACACAATCAATCCTAATATTTACACTACCTACCACTCACTATCTATGTCTACGTTCCTGTCTCAGGGAGGTACAGCTCCTCCACCAGTTCAAGATTTGGTCCTTCAATGTAATGCTTGATTCGGTGACCTTTTACCTTGAACTTCCTTCCTTCCCCACACTTCAATTCAACCATACCGTACGGATTTACATGAACAACCTCGTAAGGATTCGACCCTCTCGTCTTCAGTTTTCCCGGGTATAATTTAAATTTGGAATTTAACAACTGAACCTTATCACCCGGTTTGAAATCCTTACTTCCCTTTAGCTTAGCGTTATGCAGTTCCTTCAGCTTCTCTTTATATCCTGTATTCCGCGTATAAGCTTTTTCTCTCAATTCCTCTCGCTCTTTGAGTGTTAATAACGATGGTTCTTCAATTGATGGCATCTTTTTTGGAATTTCTTTCTCACAACTATCAGATTTTTGGGAAAGTTTACTTGTTTGTTCGATATCACTCCGTTGATCATCCTTGCCCAGAAGTTGTGTGTCAAACTCTTTCTCACATATTTCGCTAGGAAAGTTGTTTTCAAGAGTGTTGATAGAGTAAGCCGTATTGTCATTGCTCATAGAACGTTGATTGTTGAAGGTGACTTCTTCATTATTGACACCAAGAGTCAATTTGCCATCACGAACATTGATGATTGCTTGTGCAGTAGCAAGGAATGGACGACCTAAGATCAGCGGGATCTCAGAGTCTTCATCCATGTCGAGTATAACAAAGTCAACAGGAAAGGTGAATTTGTCCACTTTAACCAGGATATTCTCTGCAATACCCCTTGGAAATTTCTCCGATCGATCAGCAAATTTGATACTCATGAGAGTAGGCGATGGTTCCCCTAGGTTGAGCTTAGCAAAGACGGAATAAGGCATGAGATTTATGCTAGCACCTAGGTCAGCAAGAGCATTTTTGACCCTAAGATCCCCAATTGAGCAAGGAATGGTAAAGCTACCAGGATCTTTTTCCTTCTTTGGTAGTTTATTCTGTAGGATAGCAGAACATTCCTCACTTAGAGCGATAGTTGGAATATCCTCTAATTTCTTCTTATTGGTAAGAAGATCTTTCAGAAACTTTGCATACTTTGGTATTTTTATCAAAGCTTCGACTAATGGGATGGTTATATTCAATTTCTTTAACATTTCCGCGAAACGACCATATTGCTCTGCATCTTTTGCTGCTATCAATCTTCCAGGATAAGGCGGTGTTGGTTTGTACACTCTCAGTGGCTCCTTTTCCTTCTTTGTTGGTTCCGGAATTGGCTTGGAATGCGCTTTGTCAGACGGTTTTTCTATTTCAATTTCTTCGTTGACAGGCTCCTTTTCAAGTACCGGCTGGTCTTCTGCAGTTCTTCGTCCACTTCTTGTAGTGATTGCCATTGCAGTGGCATTTGGATTTACGGTGGTGTTGCTCGGGAGACCTCCTTGAGGTCTCTGGTTCAACTGATCGGCCAGTGAACCTACTGTCCTCTCCAAGTTCTGCAGTGCAGTAGCCTGGTTCTTCATGAAGGCATCATTCTCTAAGAATCTCGACTGTGTTTCTTGATATCGAGTTTATTGTTGTGTGATATACTGTGTAAGTAACTGCATCTGCTGGGATAATGTATCTTGGGTTTGTTTTACTATATCCTCTATGGTTGCGTTCTTTGTTCCCGAACTTGGTCCTGCTCCTGTGTCTTGAAATAAATTCTGGCGTGGCTGAAACCCTGGTGGGTTGTTGTTCCTCCAGCTAAAGTTCGGGTGGTTTCTCCAATTCGTATTGTAGCCTCCTCCGAAATTGGTCTGATTTCGGTTGGCTATGAAATCCACCTGCTCTGTTGACTCCGTAGGGGCAATGGGACACGAGGTTGTGTCATGCCTCCCTGTGCATATCTCGCACAATTGTTCCTTCTTTAGCTCCATATCATTCAGCTTCTTGTTCAGTGCATCGATCTGTGATTGCATCAAAGTGGTATCATCCACTTTATGCACTCCTCTATGTGTAGTGGATGAGTTTCTAGAATCAGGAAATTCGTAGCTACTCATTGCTATATCTTCAAACATCTCTGTGCATTCTTCGGGCGTTTTGGCAGTCATCAGATTTCCTCCAGCAGTAATGTTCAGCATGTTTCTTGTGGCAGGCGTCGCTCCGTGGTAGAACTTCTCTACTAAGGCCCAGTCCTCGAATCCGTGGTGTGGACACTTGAGTAACAGCTCTTTGAATCGTTCCCATGTCTCGTAGAAAGACTCTCCTTCTCTTTGGCGAAATTCTTGAATCATGCTCCTCAGACGAGCAGTTTTGGAAGGAGGAAAGTATTTTCCTAAGAATTTTTCTTTCATACCAGCCCAAGTGGTGATGGATCCCGCAGGGAGGGATTCTAACCAAGCATGGGCTCGATCGGCAAGTGAGAATGGAAAAAGGCGTAGTTTACATGCGTCCTCGCTAACATCTTGTTCTTGAAACGTATCGCAGATAGCTGAAAAGCGGGAAAGATGGACATTGGGGTCCTCGGAAGGCAATCCATGGAATTGGATTGTATTTGTAACCATTGAGATGATTTGAGGTGGGATTTGCCACCTTCGAGCTTCAATAGCGGGTCGAGAGATACTGGATTGACCAATTCCCGCATTCGGTCTGGCGTAGTCCGCAACAACTCTCCTAACAGGGGGATTGTTTTCAGCCATGTGTTCTTTACTATCTTGAGAATTTCTTAGGCGCTCGTGTAAGTCTCGCTCGGGCTCAGGTGAAATTGCAATTAAAGCTAACCCTTTTGAACGAGTGTTGTGCATACAAGTACTAAAATTACTAAAGCAAATCTAACCCTAAAGGCACAAATTGCAAGCAAAGGCACCTAAAGGCAAATAAAATTTTAATAAAGCAAGTAAACTAAGAAAGCAAATAAACAACTAAATAAACGATGTGTGAAATTAATCTTTGAAATTAATTAAGATGAAAGTGATGTAAAAAAAAAAAAAAAAAATTATTACTATTTGCAATCACGCCCCGCTAGTCTCATATTGTAACGGTGCGCTAGATAAATTCGGGCATAAAAATAGCATGGAAAAAAGCCCCCTAGATTCGAACTCGGGTCTGTGCTCTCACACTCTTTCGCGCACTTGTCAACCATTGGACTAAGGCCTGATGTTGCTCATTTCATAGTTTTCACTTTTATATATGTCCAGTTTTTGAAAAATAAACTAACTATGAAACTCTATAGTTAGTCGCATCTTCCCAAATAAAATAACTACCTTTTATCCTTTCCTACACAAACCAAGTCCTCTATTTTTGTATCAATTTTTAACAATAAGGTAGAGATTTGATTAACGTACAAGCATATAGTAGTCATGCTGCACAGTCTGGTTTTGAGAGTTCACTTCAAATTATATACACATCAACTGAGAGAAGAGTGAATTCAGTAAGTGTTTTTGTTTTTGCATAATTAATTACTTAAAAGTAAGAAAATTTCGTTTAAGTATTCTCGTTTTGCCGTTTCATTCTCTTGATTTATTTAACCTTTTGAACGTTGTAAGTCTTGTGAAACCTATATGTTTAAAGATTTTGTGATTCATATTTATATTTGTTCGCAATTGGCGTTCTTGTTTAATTATTTAAATTTGATATGTTGTTTAGGATTTTGCTTAGGGACAAGCAAAAGATAAGTGTGGGGATATTTGATGTGTTCAGAATTACACACATCTTCTGTATCAAATAACCCCAATTTCAGAGAAATTGTGTGCGTTTATCTTGTGTATTTGGTACTGAATCGATTAAAATTGTGAATCTGCAGGAATTGGTGAAATATCTGTGGATTACGCGAGAAAACGGTAAAGGATCGATCAAGAAATCAATACATGGGGAAACGTGTCAAGAAAATGAAGAAAATAAGCTTTAAGGTTGCTTTACGGACCTCAACATCACCAATGTTGAGGTCCGTAAGCTTGAAGTCTTCTAGATGCGGAGCAGGTGTGCTTTACGGACCTCAACATCCACAAGGTTGAGGTCCGTATGGAAGCCTACGGACCTCAACATCCACAAGGTTGAGGTCCGTAAAGCACACCTGCTCCGCATCTAGAAGACTTCAAGCTTACGGACCTCAACATTGGTGATGTTGAGGTCCGTAAAGCAACCTTAAAGCTTATTTTCTTCATTTTCTTGACACGTTTCCCCATGTATTGATTTCTTGATCGATCCTTTACCGTTTTCTCGCGTAATCCACAGATATTTCACCAATTCCTGCAGATTCACAATTTTAATCGATTCAGTACCAAATACACAAGATAAACGCACACAATTTCTCTGAAATTGGGGTTATTTGATACAGAAGATGTGTGTAATTCTGAACACATCAAATATCCCCACACTTATCTTTTGCTTGTCCCTAAGCAAAATCCTAAACAACATATCAAATTTAAATAATTAAACAAGAACGCCAATTGCGAACAAATATAAATATGAATCACAAAATCTTTAAACATATAGGTTTCACAAGACTTACAACGTTCAAAAGGTTAAATAAATCAAGAGAATGAAACGGCAAAACGAGAATACTTAAACGAAATTTTCTTACTTTTAAGTAATTAATTATGCAAAAACAAAAACACTTACTGAATTCACTCTTCTCTCAGTTGATGTGTATATAATTTGAAGTGAACTCTCAAAACCAGACTGTGCAGCATGACTACTATATGCTTGTACGTTAATCAAATCTCTACCTTATTGTTAAAAATTGATACAAAAATAGAGGACTTGGTTTGTGTAGGAAAGGATAAAAGGTAGTTATTTTATTTGGGAAGATGCGACTAACTATAGAGTTTCATAGTTAGTTTATTTTTCAAAAACTGGACATATATAAAAGTGAAAACTATGAAATGAACAACATCAGGCCTTAGTCCAATGGTTGACAAGTGCGCGAAAGAGTGTGAGAGCACAGACCCGAGTTCGAATCTAGGGGGCTTTTTTTTTTTTTTTTTTTTTTTTTTTTTTTTTACATCAAACACCACTTTCATCCAAATGACTCTTTTTACGGTCAGATCGTCAAGACCATTTTATCGAAGAAGTAAATCAAGTCTTTCTCAATGTAGCGAATATTACTTCCAATTTTGATGAATCGTTCGGCATTGAGCCTAATAGACACCACCTTGTTGATATTCATTTTGACTTTTTTACATCTTCTCGTATAGGATCAATTTCTAAAATCCATTCCGGTTATCAGGTAACAAACGAATGGTTTTAGGCTCAAAGTGATATCTAATGGTAATGGTGAATTTTTACAAAGAAAAGGGTAAACCAAAAGCCTCTTGTGAAAATTTGTATCAAAATTTAAATCAAAGGTTTTAAAATGTATCAAAACGTACAAGTTCTAAAGTAATGCCACAAGTCGGTAAACACACATGAAACGAAAGTAGTGTTTTTGTATTAAACACTTTTAGGCTCAAATCTTACTTCATGTGGTAATGTAAGGGTTAAAAGGTTTTGTTATTGCATATTTAATTTACTTTAAAGTTAGAAAATTTATGTTAAGTATCTCGTAAAAAATTTTCACAAAAACCTGATTTAAACAACCTACTATCCCGCAACTTAAAGAAACATATATTTTCAGATTTTGTAAATTCAATATTTAAATTGTTTTTAACAAACGTTTTTGCAAAATTATTCAAGTTTTATATGCGTTTAAAGGATCGGGACAAGTGTAGTATTTATGAAGTTTTATCTTTTTAAATTTAATTTTTTTTTTTTTTATTTTTTTTTTTATGTATATACTAAATATTATACAAAATTCCTCATCCCCACACTTGAAAGACACATTGTCCTCAATGTGTGAAAATGAGAAATGAAAATAAACACACTTGCAAGAAAATTTTAAAATGTTACTTCCCTGACGTGTTGACGTATTCCTGAGTATGTGTTGCCTCGTCGCATTATATCAGTACTGGCTCAATTCCTGTATACGACTCTTGCAAAATGATAAGCCAACACATCAAATAGAAATAACCATAATAAACAAAATCACACAAAATCACACCAAACCAAATGTAAAAATATATACAAAATACGTTTACCACTAAAAATTATTCACAAACCCAGGGACTTTCGTAACGTCTGTTTGTCAAGCCCAGTTTTATCAAAAATGTGCGCGATGTCTTCCTTTATCCTATAGTGTACATAACTTCCAACCCTAGTGGAGCGTTCGGCATCCAGCCTAAAGGCACCCACCCTCATTAATTGAATGTACTCACTTTGGGATTCCGTCTGACTTCGTTTACATTTTCCCGTGTGTGACCAGTTCCCACATTCTATGCACCTCTCGTAGCGTTTTGCTCTACGCTTCATGGCACTCTTTGATGTTCCACAGAATGGTGTTACCTGTTCTTGACGACGGTATTCTTTTCTTACCCCAGCACTCAGGAGAAAGATTTTCTCCTTAATTTCTGTAGGTAAACCTGGCTTTGCAAATTCTAAGCAACAAAGAAAATTAAAATCAAATGGATGCATATTAAACCTAATTTACACTTGGGATAATGTTTCTGAGATTGTAGCAGCTCCAAATCACCCGAATGGAGATTGAGTACGGGTGGTACGATCCAAACCTGCATATACAAAAACAAAGAAACCCAAGCATAAAATTGATTTAAAATACCAACTATCTAAAACAAACCACACTTTCACACATAACACACAATCAATCCTAATATTTACACTACCTACCACTCACTATCTATGTCTACGTTCCTGTCTCAGGGAGGTACAACTCCTCCACCAGTTCAAGATTTGGTCCTTCAATGTAATGCTTGATTCGGTGACCTTTTACCTTGAACTTCCTTCCTTCCCCACACTTCAATTCAACCATACCGTACGGATTTACATGACAAACCTCGTAAGGATTTGACCCTCTCGTCTTCAGTTTTCCCGGGTATAATTTAAATTTGGAATTTACCAACTGAACCTTATCACCCGGTTTGAAATCCTTACTTCCCTGCAGTTCCTTCAGCTTCTCTTTATATCCTGTATTCCGCGTATAAGCTTTTTCTCTCAATTCCTCTCGCTCTTTGAGTGTTAATAACGATGGTTCTTCATTTGATGGCATCTTTTTTGGAATTTCTTTCTCACAACTATCAGATTTTTGGGAAAGTTTACTTGTTTGTTCGATATTACTCCGTTGATCATCCTTGCCCAAAAGTTGTGTGTCAAACTCTTTCTCACATATTTTGCTAGGAAAGTTGTTTTCAAGAGTGTTGATAGAGTAAGCTGTATTGTCATTGCTCATAAAACGTTGATTGTCGAAGGTGACTTCTTCATTATTGACACCAAGAGTCAATTTGCCATCACGAACATTGATGATTGCTTGTGCAGTAGCAAGGAATGGACGACCTAAAATCAGCGGGACTTCAGAATCTTCATCCATGTCGAGAATAACAAAGTCGACAGGAAAGGTGAATTTGTCCACTTTAACCAAGATATTTTCTGCAATACCCCTTGGAAATTTCTCCGATCGATCAGCAAATTTGATACTCATGAGAGTAGGCGATGGTTCCCCTAGGTTTAGCTTAGTAAAGACGGAATAAGGCATGAGATTTATACTAGCACCTAGGTCAGCAAGAGCATTTTTAACCTTAAGATCCCCAATCGAGCAAGGAATGGTAAAGCTACCAGGATCTTTTTCCTTCTTTGGTAGTTTATTCTGCAGGATAGCAGAATATTCCTCACTTAGAGCGATAGTCGGAATATCCTCTAATTTCTTCTTATTGGTAAGAAGATCTTTCAGAAACTTTGCATACTTTGGTATTTTGATCAAAGCTTCGACTAATGGGATGGTTATATTCAATTTCTTTAACATTTCCGCGAAACGACTATATTGCTCTGCATCTTTTGCTGCTATCAATCTTCCAGGATAAGGCGGTGTTGGTTTGTACACTCTCAGTGGCTCCTTTTCCTTCTCTGTTGGTTCCGGAATTGGCTTGGAATGCGCTTTGTCAGACGGTTTTTCTATTTCAATTTCTTCGTTGACAGGCTCCTTTTCAAGTACCGGCTGGTCTTCTGCAGTTCTTCGTCCACTTCTCGTAGTAATTGCCATTGCAGTGGCCTTTGGATTTGGAGTGGTGTTACTGGGGAGACTCCCTTGAGGTCTCTGGTTCAACTGATCGGCCAGTGAACCTACTGTCCTCTCCAAGTTCTGCAGTGCAGTGCTCTGACTCTTCATGAAGGCCTCATGCTCCATGAACCTCGTCTGTGTCTCCTGATGTCGGGTTTCCTGTTGTGTAACGAATTGTGTAAGTAACTGCATTTGCTTTGATAAGGCCTCATTGTTTTGTCTTAGCATCTCCTCTATGGTTGGGTTCTTCGTTCCTGAACTCGATCCTTCTCCTGCGTCTTGAAACAAACTCTGACGTGGCTGAAAACCAGGTGGGTTGTTGTTCCTCCAGCTAAAGTTTGGGTGATTTCTCCAATTCGTATTGTAGCCTCCTCCGAAATTTGTCTGATTTCGGTTGGCTATGAAATCCACCTGCTCTGTTGACTCCGTAGGGGCAATGGGACACGAGGTTGTGTCATGCCTCCCTGTGCATATCTCGCACAATTGTTCCTTCTTTAGCTCCATATCATTCAGCTTCTTGTTCAGTGCATCGATCTGTGATTGCATCAAAGTGGTATCATCCACTTTATGCACTCCTCTATGTGTAGCGGATGAGTTTCTAGAATCAGGAAATTCGTAGCTACTCATTGCTATATCTTCGAACATCTCAGTGCATTCTTCGGGCGTTTTGGCGGTCATAAGATTTCCTCCAGCAGTGATGTTTAGCATGTTCCTTGTGGCAGGCGTCGCTCCATGGTAGAACTTCTCTACTAAGGCCCAGTCCTCGAATCCGTGGTGTGGACACTTGAGTAACAGCTCTTTGAATCGTTCCCATGTCTCGTAGAAAGACTCTCCTTCTCTTTGGCGAAATTCTTGAATCATGCTCCTCAGACGAGCAGTTTTAGAAGGAGGAAAATATTTTCCTAAGAATTTTTCTTTCATGCCAGCCCAAGTGGTGATTGATCCCGCAGGGAGGGATTCTAACCAAGCATGAGCTCGATCGGCAAGTGAGAATGGAAAAAGGCGCAGTTTACATGCGTCCTCGCTAACATCTTGTTCTTGAAACGTATCGCAGATAGCTGAAAAGCGAGAAAGATGGACATTTGGGTCCTCGGAAGGCAATCCATGGAATTGGATTGTATTTGTAACCATTGAGATGATTTGAGGTGGGATTTGCCACCTTCGAGCTTCAATAGCGGGTCGAGAGATACTGGATTGACCAATTCCCGCATTCGGTCTGGCGTAGTCCGCAACAACTCTCCTAACAGGGGGATTGTTGTCAGCCATGTGTTCTTTACTGTCTTGAGAATTTCGTAGGCGCTCGTGTAAGTCTCGCTCGGGCTCAGGTGAAATTGCAATTAAAGCTAACCCTTTTGAACGAGTGTTGTGCATACAAGTACTAAAATTACTAAAGCAAATCTAACACTAAAGGCACAAATTGCAAGCAAAGGCACCTAAAGGCAAAATAGAATTCTAATAAAGCAAGTAAACTAAGAAAGCAAATAAACAACTGAATAAACGATTTGGGTTGTTTTCAAAATTTTTCTAAGTGTCCCCGGCAACGGCGCCAAAAACTTGATGTGCGAAGCGAGCTTGTTAATTTTAGTGTAATTATAATTTCCAAAATATGTTTTAAGTGTTGGAAAGCGTGATATAATTACATCATTGATTGAATTGCTTACAAGTTTTAAAAATGGAATCGCTAACTAAACCACACATAATCGGCAAGTGCACCGGTCGCGGTGTAGTTTTGTTGGCAAGACCGGATATCAATCCGTGGACACTATGGCGAGAAATATTGAAAATAACCTTTATCGAATATTTAGCTAAATTGATTTGAAATTTGATTTGTGATTTTTAGTTTTATAAAAATATTAATTTAAAATGAATTTGTAGTAAATTAAAACAAACATTAACAATATACAAAATTCGGGAAAATAAGACAAGAAACAAATAAACACAAATACAATATAACAATTACACAAGAAACAAATACAAATACAAAAACAAAGTTTTATAAAATATTTGGATTAAAGATATATAATAAACGGACTACCTGGGTTTTAGAATCCATAAAATCATGCAATGCTAATTTGATAATAATAACAGTTAAGTATCTTTTTCAATTGATTAATCCCCCGTTAGAGACGCTACTTAAACAATAGATAAAGACAAAATGTGAAATGCTAGAACAAACCGGCTCGAGCTATCGACACCAAATCCTACGTGAATCCAACCGTTGGAACCTCAGAGACTAAGTTGTGAGACGATCTTTTAAACACGCAAAGCGAACAAATCTTTGAAAATTAAAATCCCAAGAAACCTTAATCACGATGTAATAAAAGAGCTCGAGTTATCGATTACCCAAATTACCCACCAATGATTAGCTAATAACCTAGCTCACCCTAATCTTATTTCTAGTCATGAGGTGAGGATGCATGTTTTATTATTTTGACTTGAATTATTATTAGACTTGGTTAATTTCTCAACACAATATTTAACCCGTAAACGAATTAAATTAAATTCTAAGTTTAAAGGGAATTTCTTCATGTTATAAACTTGGTGAATTTATCGACAAATAATTAAATCAAAATTATAACAACATGCAATATCAAGATTAATTTCAAAGATTAAATTCTGTAAATCACATAAAATAACTGAAATTACATCAAACAGCATTACAATCCTTTATTTCATCATAACCCAGGTAGTTTATAAGTTTAGCTACACATATTAAACATTAACACACTTACAACAAGCATTACAACTACTGAAAACATAATAACAATACTTACTGGAATGGAAATTACGAGTATTAACCGAACCGGATCGATTAGGATTAGAACCGACGGCCTCCAGACGTCTCGAGAGCTCCGAGGGACTTCACCGGCACTTCCGGGTGCTAAAACTCGACTTAGAACGGAACTAGAACTGATATTTCGTAATGAGAATGGTGTATTTGAGGTGTGTTTTACGAGCTAAGTTGCATGGGTATTTATAGGTGAATTTTTTGGAGCTGGGGACTAGCTTACGGACCTCAACATTGTGGATGTTGAGGTCCGTAAAGCATCATATGGACCTCAACCTTGTGGGTGTTGAGGTCCGTAAAGCACATGTTTGCGACGCCGGCCAACTGCTCCACTTAGCGACGAGGAGTCGTTGCCGACACTAGCATACGGACCTCAACCTTGTGGATGTTGAGGTCCGTAGGCTTCCATACGGACCTCAACCTTGTGGATGTTGAGGTCCGTAAAGCACACCTGCTCCGCATCTAGAAGACTTCAAGCTTACGGACCTCAACATTGGTGATGTTGAGGTCCGTAAAGCAACCTTAAAGCTTATTTTCTTCATTTTCTTGACACGTTTCCCCATGTATTGATTTCTTGATCGATCCTTTACCGTTTTCTCGCGTAATCCACAGATATTTCACCAATTCCTGCAGATTCACAATTTTAATCGATTCAGTACCAAATACACAAGATAAACGCACACAATTTCTCTGAAATTGGGGTTATTTGATACAGAAGATGTGTGTAATTCTGAACACATCACTAATCTACCTTTATCTATAATATATTATTTAGTATAATGTGTTATTGATTTATATTAATTTTAATGATTATTGATATATAATTATTTTATTTTATTTTTTTATCTTATCTCTTATTTATTTAATGTAAATTAAATGCAATTAATAGGATTTTTATAGGTTGGTGCATTTAAAACAACCATAAATTTTGGTTTTAAAATAGAACATATAACTAAACTTTAGAATATATATAGATATTTTTATGATACTTATGATCTTTCGGTTTAAATTTTATCTTAATCTATTAAATTCTGTTACTAATATCATGGATAAGTTCTTAATATTTGATATCATTTGGATCTCTTTACCTATTTTTTTATTATATGTTTTCTTTGAAAATATATTGTTGTGTTTTTATTACGAATTATATTTGAGCTACTTTTAATATATTAGTTACTTCGAAATTTAAATTTATGGTTACCTTGTCAAAGATCATTTTATAGAATAATCATAAGTTTGGAATAATTATCTTTAAACCAATTATTAAAAAAAAATTAAGATCAATGTTAACTTTAAACTAATCTACCTTTATCTATAATATATTATTTAGTATAATGTGTTATTGATTGATATTAATTTTAATGATTATTGATATATAATTATTTTATTTTATTTTTTTATCTTATCTCTTATTTATTTAATGTAAATTAAATGCAATTAATAGTATTTTTATAGGTTGGTGCATTTAAAACAACCATAAATTTTGGTTTTAAAATAGAACATATAACTAAACTTTAGAATATATATAGATGCTTATTAGCTTATATAAGTTAATTCCAAGAAGCTTATGGAACATGGTTTTTTAGCTTATTTGAATAAGTTATTTGAAGAAGATGGTTTTTTACTCATTACACACAATGATATTATACCCCTTCCCATAATACAAAATAACTTAACAAACAACTAAAGATTAATTATTAATTATCAACTTGTAGAATATAAGCTAATCCAAACACTTAAAAATAGCTTATCAAATGAAAGAAAATAAGCATAAGCTACTTTAAAATATAAGCATAAGCCAAAAAAATAAAAGCTAGGCCAAACACCCCCTAAGTGAGAAGAGACGAATGGGGTTTAAAAAATCTTATTGGATAAGGAGAAGGGGGCTGAAAGATGATTGGACAAGGGAGAAGGGGGAAGGCGTTTTACATAAAACGCCAAATTCATTTTTTTTTCATAAAAAAAAGCCAAAAAACGCCCTATGTAATGGGAGGGGGCGTTTTTGGGCGTTATTTTTGAATTTAAAAAAAAAACGCCCCACTACACATGGTCTTAGTGATATGTTAACAGAGTGGTGCCAGCACAAACTAAAAGTCAAGTTGGAGGTGTCGGACGTCAAAGTGTTAGTTGGGGGTGGCAACAGCCAAAGGTCGATAGTTTAGGGTGATAAAATCCAATAACCTTTTTTTTATTTGGAATGATAAATGGTTATTGTGGATTAACTAGTGGGATTATTCGTGTTATGTAGTGGTTTTTTGATCGGTATTGGTATCGGTATTGATTTGATTAATTATAGTATTAGTATGATATCGACATTTGGTATAGCAGGTGACACGTATGTTTTTTTGTATGCACTTATAAACAAAAAGACGAATACAAGTACCGGTATTGATGTTCGATTCATTTTTAACGAAATTTTTACAGGAAAATCGAGAAAACTAAAATATATACTGGTACCGATACCAATATTGTTTGAATGATAGTTGTTACGAATTTTAAATGTTGCATTGATTGTTGTTATTTTTAACAAATTAGGCATTGAATTCTACTTAAAACATACAAGACAAATGGTATGTTAGGCACCCTTATGTCTCTTGTTTATAACGTTTCCCACCAAGTCGATCTTTCGTTCATGTTATAAGTCTCATGGACATATCCTTTTTTTTAATGGCTAAACTTACACTCCATGGGGATTGAACCTCTAACCTCTCCTATATGCTCTATCTAAACTCACCAACACCACTGGACTATTCTCATTAGGGATGAGCAAAGGGTATAAAATACCGTCCCGATCCCGATCCGTTTTCGGTACCGAAAACGGTATCCACTTTTGTGATTTTTCGGTATCGGTACGGTACGGTATTGGTAAAATACCCACTTTTACCCTTAAAATACCGATACCGTACCGATACAGTCCCAAAACGACGTATTTCGGTACCGGTATGGGTACCAAGTTTACAAAAAATTCGGGATCGGTATTGGTCGGGATCGGGACGGTATCGGTATTTGCTCATCCCTAATTCTCATGGACATATCCCCTTTCTCTCTCCTCCTCTTACATTCATTGTATGATACTTCAGGCTGGCGGAGAAGAATTTTACCCCTCTTCGCCATGTCGTCTCTCCTCCCTCCTTTCCATGTTCTCCCTACCTTTCTCTCCTCACGTCGGTCAAAGAATACCAGAATTATATATATATATATATATATGGAACCCATTAAGTCTAACTACCTCTAAAATCAATATCATCCGTTCGATTATGCTGAGATTAAATCTGGGCCGTTTAAACTCACAAAAATAACCGCTCTTGTGGCGGTTTCAAGAGGTTACGATTGGTTTTTGTTGCCGGTGGTTACCTCCACCTTTTTTTGCCCACTATCTCCATAACTCCACCACCTAAAATATTATCTTTAACCGTTTTGAGTATTATGTATTCTTTTGTTCCCCTTAAATATAACTGTTTTTTAGAATAATCCTAACCATTCAAAGTCCTTAACTTTAAATCTCAGCCCTTCAAGTTCACTAAAATCTTCTAGAGAGGGAGGTTTTTTTTACGGTTTTCGTTTCCTTGAATCTCTCCCCACGTCTTCTCCAAACCTCTATAAAAGACGGAATGTGTGCCATCCCTCCTCTGTCTTCCTCACTTGTCCTTATCGCCCTCACCAACTCCCTCCTCCTTAGTCCTCGCCAATCCTTACGCATTGTCTCTTCTATTTCTCTCTCATCTTCATCCATTTACGCTTACGGATTGCAAAACAAGGAACAAGCAAAGATATGGGTTTTCTTTCAAACAGAGTTTGGAGTATTTACGTTGGAGTTCTGCGGTGGTGCGAACGGTTATTGATTGTTTCAACTCCATTTTTGCTTTAGGTACGTAATAATATATCCCAATTTTTCTTATTTAGAAATTCAATGTTGTCTATTATCTTCTTAGGATCAGAGGGGGGGGGGGGGGGGGGGGGGGGTTTCCTATTTTGTTTCAATTTGATGTGATGATTTTCACTATTTCAGTCCATTTGTTAAAAATTTTGTTTTTGTTTAAATTAGGAGTTAATAGTTTTTTTTAAGTACAATAATTGTCTACCTATGTTTAGGTTGATTGTCCCACTGTTCACTTTAATATGTACGATGTTTCTTAGATAACATTCTTGCCTTATTGTATAATGATCTGGCCTGCAGGAAGTAGGGTTGAGCAGAACATGGTCGGTACCGTGAGAACCATGGAACCAAACACTGAGTACCGCATAGACCCAACAGTTTGATAATTAAAGTTCGAGGTTCTGTGTTTTATATTAGAAAGGTTAACGGGTTGGTGGGTTGACTTTTATTTATTTATTTTAAAGTTTTAATCTTTTTCTTTGTTTGTCTTTGTTTTTTTATTGTGGATTGACTATAGTTCTGATCATTTACTAACATGAATTTTATAGACAATCTGTTTCTTCCTAAAGTTCCTTAATAAAAGCTCATTCTCGACCACCATATCTTATACTTCAACTGCTCTAGGTCTTCTTTGGACAAAAAGCATGATCATTTATCTCACGTGTCTAAAGTGTGTAGCTGAGTTACATCTGATTATTAGAAACATGTCTTAACCATTTTGAAAAATATAGAAAGGAGATGACTTAGTACTTTAAAAGAGGTATTATTTTCAAGATTTATTCATGAAGCTTAATTGATCTTAATTTATTTATTTTTTTTCTTGACTAGATAGGGACAGATCTGTTTGTTGACATAAACGGGTCGCTTGACCCGAATTTTCTTTTCGTTATACGTGTAATTTGGCCCAGATTTAAATATTTGAACAAACATCTAATGCAGGTCTATATAGCACAGAGTTAACGATGCAGGTCACATGTTAACCGGTACATATTACCAGATGACTTTTATAGTATGGATTGTATGATTTTTTTTGCCATAAAAACAAATTTTGGGTTTTAATCAATTTTAGAATTTTGCTAATGAAATTGTTGTTAATTATTTGAACCCGTGTCTGTTCTCATATATGGAATACTGAAGATGTATAATCACATGTTTTTATAGAAGGGAAGATATTGTGTACGAAAGAAACATTGAAAGTGAAGTGATAATGGTGGCTATTGGTTTGTGTTTTCTCTCTCTCTCTCTGATTAATGTACAAATGACTTGACAAAATGATTGTATAACAGGAAACTAAGCACCGTAACTACTTGCTAATGCATATAAACATATTAAAATGGAATCCATTTTTATGTGAAAAGGTGTTAATTTTACCATTAATAACAACAACAAATTTTGGTTATATTTTATTTTAAACGACTCAATTCAGGTTGTGTTTTATTTTAAACGGGTCAATTCGGGTTAACGGGTCAATTCAGGTTGCGTTTTATTTCAAACGGGTGTTATAAAAATTTAGTTAAAAGGGTAACAGGTTGAGATTCATAATGCATACTTATGTCATTAAGACATTAAAATACCCGTCCACCGGATGGGCATTAAACTAGTTAGAGATAGCCTTGGTCGAGTTAAAACATATATTTCAGCCTCTCTCCCCATATTTTATTCTAGAGTAAACTGTCAAAATGGTCCCTGACGTTTGGTCACTTTAGTTCAAAATTCAAAACTTTTGAATCTGGGTCCCTGTGGTTTCACTTTTGTTGTCATTTTCATCCAAAATCAAAATCTGGTCAGATCTTTCAGTTAATATCCAACTATTAAAGGGGGGAAAAAGACAAAAAGATGGATGTTAACTGAAAAATCTGACCAGATTTTGCTTTTGGATGAAAATGACAATAAAATTGAAACCATAGGTACCCAGATTCAAAAGGTTTGAGTTTTGACTTAAAGTGGCAAAAGTGACCAAAACTTAGGGAATAAATTTTGACAGTTTACTCAATTTTATCTATCTTTATTTCTTCACTCTCTTTTAAACATCTCTTAGCTTTTTCTTAGGCTATGAGGTGTGGATGGAGCCTCATGGGGCTTTATCAAATCCACATAGGATCCACGTCAGCCATGGAGCCCCCCTTTAATTTGGAGGGTGTGGATGGAGCTCCTATTAAACAAAATTAAAAAAAAAACATTTGATTGGTCCAAATTGAAGGTTTAGGCGCTATAGAGTGTTACCATGATGGAGCCCCATAGAGCCCCCACATGGAGGGTGTGGTGATGGATGGTGACGTGACGGGGATAGAGCCCCATTGAGCCCCCACACCTCATAGCCTTATGTGATGATTCAAACTCATGCAGCTGTTGAAATCTTGATCTTCATTATATTCTTGTTCAATTGAAGAAATTGTTCTTATCTGCCCTAAAAGAATCAGAAGTGTCTCAATAGATTCAAGTCCTAAGACGAATTTAAGAATTAAGTCAAAATATATATTATTTTCACTTTCTTTTAATTGTTAAATTAATTTATTCAATGGAATAAAAGTGGTTAAATTCATTTATTTAAAGTATCTCTAAACTACCATTAAGGAAGGTATATCTTGCTGCTGTTAACAACAAGCAACCAAGAAAGATTCCTCTACTTCTCATTATATAATATCACTTTATAGTTTAGATGTTCCTCGTATGCATACAAATTGGAACACACGAACAAGTACAACTAAACAATAATTGACATAGTCGTATCAAAATTAAACTCAACCAGAAAATAATACATCTTCATGCTAAAATCATCATATTCTCTTCATAGTAACAAGAAAACATAGATGAAACCTCAAAACTTAACTAAAAACAAGCACATAGTTATAATTACCTACCCCGCTACCTGTCTTCTATATCGATAATTTAATCGCGCTCTGGAGCGTTAGCAGGAACTTTCCCAGCAGCATATGTCCATGGCATGTCCAGGTCAGCAGCTTTACAATGATTGACATGTTTTATGGGGCCCAGGACTGGTGGAGATGAACAGAATGTTGGAGTACGAAAGGGTGAAGAAAAAGGTGAATTGTGGATTGAAAACGGACTAGGAGACATCCGCTTTTGAACGGGAAGGCCTCCTAAACCTCCTCGGTTGAAAACTGTCGAGGACTCTGTCGCAACGCAACTTTTGATAGCATCGTCTACAAAGATGACATCATCGATTCTCGCCATTATGTTAAATGCCAAGCTCTCCATCACCCTTGAATAGCTTTCGAGAATCAATTGTCCAACATCCTGCAACCAACACACCAAAAACAGTTAAAAATTTTAGTTTTGTGCAGTCAGCCTCGGTTAAAACACTATTTGTCCAAATATTTTACTTTTTTTTTTTATACACAATAAAAGTTATGATGATAATATAACTTTGTATACATTAAAAGTACACGTTGGGGGCTGATTTCTTGTTAGCTGTATATATATTTTTTAATATTTTACCCTTTGGCCAGAGCGTCGAAGATACAAAATCTGGATCGACCTGTTCATAAGCATATGGCTCAAATTTAACACCTCTACAACTCAAAAAGAAGCAAGTAGCACCTGGCACTAGCCTACAAATTCTTGAAACCTAAATTAGAAAATGGTGCAGCAAAAACTTAATTTATCACCAATGATATATTTTCACAGATTTAATAATATGATCTATAGTCAACTAGGTGTATGCATTGATCTAATATGCAAACATTATATTTTATACATAACAATTCTTAAATTGTTAGCTACGGTAGTTAGTTATTTTGTCTTTACTGTTTTTTTTGTCTTTTTGTGTACCTCGCTTCCCCAACTTTCAGTATTGACGCTTACACCCCCTCAACTTTCTAAATTCTTTGTAAAATTTCATTTTGACCCCCTCGGGTTTCTAAATTTTCAAGTTTACCTTTTCTAACTTAAAGAAACACTATTTTCTTACATAATTTTAATGTACATCGGTATAATTCAGGTTGATTTTTAGAAATGAGTCAAGTCAAATATAATACGTTTTCTTTATGTATGTTTTCACTTGTTTAACGTTTTGACGTCATTTTCGTTCAAATAAATTAGTCGGGCCAAATATAATACGTTTTCAGTAGACAATATAAATTCAAATTACTTTACGTTTCGACGCGCCGCAACACGCGACAGATAAAATTACTAGCTTGCAACAAAAGCTAAGGTTTGCATAGAAAATGAATGTAAAAGGTATGGTAAATATACCTTGTTATATTGAATTTTGCTCATATCCAGTGAAGTTTGTGGAAGGCCAGGAAACCGATGTCTCAAACAACATAGCAGGGTTTCTGCTCTTTGAGATAAGCAACTGTTCTTATCACTGTCAGCAACTAAGCCTTTAACCTTTGTACTCCATGATGAACGCTTACTTTTTGGATGCTTTTTATGCTCTTTTAGCTTCCATGAATGGACGGCTGCTTCAACCCTATTGGCTATTTCCAGAGTACGATGTTCCGATGACAAATCTAGGCAGTCAAGGAGACATTCTGGAGAGAACTTCTCTGCGGTTAAGTAACTGTAGATGGCTTCACCTAAACAGTCTTTTGCATTCTGCATTAATATTAGATTGAAGGAAAAAGAAGATCAATTCTTGCACCACATACATGTAAAGAACAATTCTTGTACTGATACTATATTTACATATCATTTCTATACATGCTGAATAAGATTGACAATATCCCAAGTAGGGATGCTAAACGGATTGTGTTTGCGGGTTCAACCTGGCCCAGAAAATTTTGGACGAACCCGAACCCGAAAATCGTGTCATACATATGAACCCGAACACGACCGAAATATTTGTGTGTTGACACGAACATGACACGTTTAACCCGATTGTTTTTAACTTTATACTTTTTCCACAAATTAATATATTAAAATTAAAATTCACTAAGAAAAACACAACTGTATATAATAAAATTATATTATATACATATTAAAAATTAAAAATTAAAAATCAAACTGAATGAACAGTTAACAGATTTAATGGTTTTTCTCCATGCCACAAAATCTTATGTAAATTTCGCTTTTTAAGTTATAATTACGACATAAAATACACATCCAGTTTAATTCATAATATAAAACATATTGTAAAAAAATATAATATAATATAAATGGTTTTAAACGGGTCAACCCGCCAACCCGACCCGGTTGACCCAAACCCGACCCATTTAGCTAAACGGGTCCGCGGGTTCAACCTGAAACTGTTTAGACTAAACCCAAACCCGTGAATTTCGTGTTAGGTTTGTGTCGTGTTTTCGGGTTGTGTCAGAAATTCACACCCCTAATCCCAAACAGACATCATATATATGCATGTATGTACCTACGTTCTCAATAATTTATCCATAATAACAATCACTTTAAATATAGAAACTAGTTAGATCAACGTGCCTAATATTTCACTAAAAGGAACATTCCAGGAAACAATCAACGGCTTAAAACAATACCTTGGGCAAAGTTTCCAAGTAAGCACTTGGAATCTCCATTTCGGCAAGAACATTGTTATTTATCGCTAAGGCTGCCTTAAGTATCTGATTCGTGCAGTCCCTACACTGCTGCAACTTCTTTCTAGAATCTTCCGATAACCCGTTTGGCGGAACCTTAGGATAAGGTAACCACCACTTTTCTTCCTGCCTAACTGAAGGCCTAGCTGCCTGAGTATTTGAACAATACGCGTCACAACTCTCACCCTGAGATAAAACTATCCCCCGATCAACGTAACAGAACTCCTTATTGCAAAACCCGTCTAGCATACCGATTAACATAGCATCAATCTTTTTTAAAGCAGGGAGATTCATATGCAGATCTGACCTTAGATGTGGGACCATAACTTCATATGTTCCTACGCCAGGAAACTGTTGTATGGTTGGTACAAGATCTACAATGGAATCACTTACTGATAAAAGCCATTCCATTTCCCTTCGCCACATTACCTTCTTTTGCAACGCCAGTGGCTCCAATCTCCACAATTCTCCAAACACAGAGGCTATCACAAACAGATTCCAATCAGAAAAAGAAAGTACAGCCAAAGGTGCATACACATTTGACTAATTGACTAAATTAGAATTGGATATTCCCTGACCAGACAGATTTGTTATGGCATTGGAGATTGCTAGGGCTGTACAAACTCCTTTGCCCCCTCCAGACATGTCTTCACCAAGAAGTAGCTTAGCAAACCGCTCCTTCATCATGTCTATCTCTGCAAACGCACGACAAAATGAACACAACATTAGGTCTAATACAAGAACACAAATTTGTTTTCTAGTCTAGCCATGCCATACATACCCCTCTTCACTTCTTAAACTAATGTACATATGCAACAAACATGTATGCGTGCCCGCAGATAAACACAAACAAAAACTTATGCATTCATGTGTCTTCACTCTTCAATTTGATTTTCCCCTAAAAGCACAGGCAGGCAACACATTTATTTGTTTCCATAGTGTTAAAAAGTCAATAATCCTGACTTCGTGTATTCAGTCACTTAGTTAATGAGTTAAGTTTGTTAGGAGTAGTTAATCCTCTACTAGTGTGAATATGTAGTAATTTCAAATGTGGTTTTTGATTGATTATGTCTAATGTTTCGAATACATATTCTCTAATTAATATATGTTCATTTGTGTTCATATATGATATATGGAACACAAAAAATTCTTTTCTTTGACAAACAAACACAAACAAATTCTTTTCCTAAACAAACAAAAACGTACAAGAATTTCCTTCGGTTATATGCCAGTAAACCGTCATTTGTCCGATAAAATCTTAATGAACGAACACAAACAAGTTTTCTTTCGGTTCGGTTCGGTTCGTTTACAACCCTACTCATTTGTACTCAAATCATTAAGAGAAATATATTTCACTTTCCTATAACATACCAAAAAAGATGCACCATAATCAAATACAGAAAACTATAAACACAAACCGGATATATCAGCATTAGGTTGTTTTCCACACTGCTTGACCTGCTTCTCTTCCCAAACCATTACATCATCCTTCCCGCCAAACGGCGGGAACGACGAAAACACGGAATCGGTGACGGAAACTGTACGTAAACCGCCGTACGGAGACGACGTCAACAAACCGGAAGCAGCTCCGTGATTGTACCGGCGACCGGAAAAACTACTCGAACTTTCCGATTCGCTGACGTCAGCACTGAGACTGTAACTCTCATCGCAACACCTCTCACTACTACTACACCTCGAGTTATTGCTGTAGGTTTCTTCTCTCGATGAAGATCGACTCTCAGCCATATCATATGTTCCAATTTGAACGATTGTTCGCTCAAATCGATCGGAAAATGTAATCGGAACTCATTTTTTTCGTAAGATTTGAGATTAGTGGATTCCGGACACCTTACAGATTGTCGGATTGCAGATCTCCGGTGACGGTGGCGACGGTTGCAGTGGTGGTGGTGGTGAAAGGGGGAAGAAGATGATCCGAAACTGTTAAAAGCAGAATGAATGTGTGGAAGTGAAGAGAACACACGTTACAGTCAGAATTACTGTTGTAAATATTTGCGAATTGTACCCATGGGTTTTGTGTAATGACATAATATACCTTTTCGTTTACATTTTTTTTAAAAACAGGATTGTCTGGAATTTTTAAATAAGTTGTTCTTGATTGTTCCCGATTATAAGGTTCTTTTGTCTATCACTACAACTAAAGGGTCCAAATCTTGTTGCTAAGGTATGAATCGTATTCCCAAATCTTGTTCCATAGTGGGCCAACTTAGCAGTCTAGTTCAAGAAGCCTAACCTGGCGGTCCAGTTCAAGGAGCCCAACAAGTGAAAGAAATTGTGGGAGCGATTGTTGGATGTAGGCGAGATTGAAAGCATAGGGTTATGAAGATTTTTTAGAATGTTGATTGTTCTTTTTCCCATCTTGATCTATAGTTTATTCCTATCCCCTCTTATGTGTGATTTGTTATGAATTCTCAATGTAATCTTTTCATTAATCAATAGAGCTACAATAGCTTACTTTCCAATTGATTATCTCTTGTTGTGTCAATATGAGTTCACAACACTAGTGAGTTCATTGATCCTTAGCATTGATGAGATCCACACAGTTGGCTTTTCCTAAAAGTTCAACGTTTTAGGTCATCATCATCATCATCATACTCAGTTAATCCCACCAATAGCAAAGCAAAGGTAGGGTCTGAGGAGGGTAAGATGTAGACAGCCTTACCTCTACCCCGTAGGAATAGAGAGGCTGCTTCCAGTGAGACCCCCAGCTCGATGGTAGTTTTGCATCAAGCCTTGGACATAAGGCACATAACACTCAGCACTTTAGGTATTATGATGATATGATAGACTCTGCTTGATGAGATCTACACACAGTTGGCTTTTCAATTTCTGATCCCCCCCCCCTCCCACCAATCGAGCTTCGTGACTTACCTGGCAATTTATTGTTACCTTCTGGATTGGATATGTATGGTTCTGCACATACAACCTTGTCGTCATTCATTGCAACCTGATAAATGGATCACCTTTGCTGAAAGGTATTTTGATTATTATGCAATTTATGGCATTGATTGCTTTCCGTATGTGTCTGATTATTTCTCTGACGAGGTGATGATTTGGTTTCGTTCGCTGCAATGTCACTCCCAATTTACAGAATGATCTGATTTCACGAACTCACCTGTAGATCAATTCCATTCTCCGACCTACATTCATATTGTCAAGTGCGTTTTTTGTTATAAGGCTAGCCCGATAACTCTTCGACAGCTGAAACTTTTCTTTGAGTGAGTTTCCTTTTCTAACATGTTTATCCTTAGAGTTTGTCAACTTTTAAATCAACTTCTTACAAGTATCTTTGAAGGGTGCATACTAGGCTTTGCCCGCGCTTTACCTTTCTCGTATAGTTAATAGGCTATCTACGAGGCCCGTGAGTTAGTGATAACGAGTTCCCACGTTCATAAAACAATCACATCAACTTCATTCCAATCTTATGTGAAGTTTAGTTTCATATGTGTAGATTCTTCTTTAGTCCTTTGCAATTATGTCATGTATCCATAAAACTACATATTTGTGAAATTTGTTTGTATATATTCACCAGGGCCGGCTCAACCATTTTGGTGGCCTAAGGCAAAGTAAAAACTCGAGGCCTTTTTCCTATTAGAGAAATAGTAACTAGTGAGTCTCCCCCCCCCCCCTCTCTTTGTTAGCGGCATTACACACGAAGATTTCTTACCCCGTGTTTTGTAAATAGCAACTGCCGCCTAATGAAAAATAACCCTACGGTCTACTTAGCTACTCCATATGTAAATCAAAAATATCATTCTCCATTGCAGCTCTGCCCAAATATCCTATATAGTATTTTTTTTTTTTTTACAACAATATCATTCTCCATTGCAGCCCAACCCAAATATCCTATATAGTTTTTTTTATTACCTGGAGGCCCTAAAGAATTGGAGACATAAAGCCTAAGCCTGAAAATACTTAGATTTGGGTCGGCTCTGATATTCACTTGTTAGAGTTACTGATATCGTTTTCTAAAAATATTCAGAATTAGTGACACTTGAATACCGAATACCTAATTAACACATACAAATGGGTGTCACTGTCAGATATTATCATACTAATTCTATAATTTAAAAAAAATATTTAGCATACTAATTCTATAATTAAAAAAAAAAAAAGTGTACCACGTATTGTTAATTGTATCCAATGTTCTAATCTCTAGCGGCAAATTTCCAATGGAATTTTAAGCATGTTTGAAGTTGGTGGTTTTCTTTTCCAACTCAGATCGATTTATAAACCAAACTAATCGATGATTGACCATTGACCTGATTAGAGAGTTGCATAGACTTTTAGATAACTTATATATACTCGAGTTAACTGTCTTTATTCTCTGTGATGATCTTTTTACTTTTAGATAACTTATATATACTCGAGTTAACTCTCTTTATTCCTCCCTGATATACTAGAAACGTAACACTTCAGTCCAAAAATTAAAACACAATTAAGTAAGACATGTTAAATGAATGGTATTATTGTCAATTCATAAAATAAGGTGAAAATAAAAGATATATGAATTGACAATAATTCCTTTCATTTAACTTGTCTAACTTAACTGGATTTAATTTTTTGATTGAAGTGGAACGTTTCCGGTATGTCTAGGAGGAAACTGATGCATTTTTTAAAATTGTGTGAAATGACAAAAGTGAACAAACCACAGAAACAAAAATGACAGTTAACTCTATATACTCATAACTCATTCAAACATTAACGGTTCATAAAGAAAAATCATAAATGTATTATTCAAACCATGGTTGTAAAACTCGTTAGGCGCTCCCTAGTCGGTCGACCGGGAAGTTGAGAGTACTCGGCCTAGGCGGAGAGTACACGGGGAGTACTCGGAGATGCCAAATTATAAAGAAATTAGTTTTCGGAAATTAAATATATGTCAAATAACATAAATTTACTAATTTTTATAACAAAATACATGAAATTGATATTCATTCTTTAATATGATAAGCATAGAAATTATATTTTCTTTTATTTTAAGTCAAACTCGGCCCGAGTTGACCTACTAGATCCGATTTTGGCCAATGTTGACCGCATTTGATCGATTCCGAGTAATTAGTCGGAGTTGAAGAAAGTCGCCTCGGCAGCCTACCTTATAGCGACTACTCGGGGAGTACTCGGCCTTGGAGACCTTGTTTTACAACCATGATTCAAACATATACGGTCTATTGTACTCTCAAATTAGGTTGATGAGAAATTTTATATAAATACCAACCTCCATAAATTTTTGGGGTAACTTTGTAAAATAGTAACCAAGTTTTAAAAGTGTTCCAATTAGGTTACTCAAGTTTCAAAAGTGTTCCAATTAGGTCACTCAACATTCATTCTTCATTAAAATTAAGGGTTTTTTTTTCATCCATTTCATAGGTAACCGTCGTGATGTGGATTTTTGTTTCTTTTTTCACTTTTATTTGATGCTAACGTCGAGTGATGACGTGGATTGTAACTTGTTTTTTTAATTTTTAATGTAATTAAATGGTTTTTATTTTTAATAAATATAATTTCATATATTAAAATAATTCGACCCCGGCATCTTATGCTCCATTTTTTTCTTGACACATGAAAAAAAGGACATGGCTCGATTTGAATGCTAAGTTATCTAATTGGTACAAAAACGACACCAGTGACCTAATTAGAACACTTTTAAAACTTGGTTACTATTTTGTAAAAATTCCCCAAAGCTATAAAAATAGTTTCAATGTATTCAAACTACGTGAATCATCATTATAGTTTTAATCCTATCATGTATCTGGCTGTTTTAGAACGGATAGGGTATCCATACATCCCCCCAAAAGTATTTACACATCCCCTAACCCTAATTGCCCCTCATTGCCCAATACGCCTCAAACTGGCCACACCAATACGCCCCTCATTGCCCAATACGTTTGAAAATGGTCCCTACCATCTAATTAGTGCCAATCATTGACGCAATGATTGGGATGTTAGGAACTTTATTTTTATAGGTTTTTGTATGGGAAAGTTGTGAAATATTTATATAAGAAAATTCCTAGTGTTTTTATAAAATGTTGTTATAAATGTCACACCCCCAAAATACCACATACGGAATCACCGCGGGACGTGTGACGTACCAGGATCCAAGCCACCAATCACATTGAACTACGCATAATATTTAAACAAAACATTCCATGCATTTCAAAATATAAATCCAAGTCATAAGTTTAAACCAAAATAAATGTTCAGCGGAAGCATATAGTAATAGTTACTCAATTGTTTCAAAACAAGTGTTCAAGAACCAATGTAACAAGTATCCAAGAGTCTCGATCCATGACCACTCCAGTGCTCCCAGATAGCAAGTCCATAATCAAGAATCTAACGACCTGCATGCATGCAGACAAGTGTGTCAGACGACGCTGGTGAGTTCAAAGTTTGTTAACGTGTTTAGTTACCATTTACCAGATTAAAACGTTTCACAGATTCATTGTTGTTAATCACACGCTTACCGCCGATGGCTCCAGATTATTTTCCCTAAACCCCATTACCTCTATCAACGCAATGGTCAAGATGGGGGTCACTAGTTCACTCACGACCTCCTCGGTGCGGTGTGAGGGTGCCAAACCTAAGTAGCGCTACTAACTAGTACCCCGTTGCCCTACAAGCAATGATCGGTAGGAGGGACTTGAATGATAGATACAGACGTGTATTAACCAACAACCCGGGTTTAACATTCCAGTCAAACCCATTACCCGACATTCCTCCCCGGAACGTTTACCAGATGTCCCCAACCCGGGACGCATGCTTGGAAAAAGAGCAGTGAACTCACCTTGGTTTGCTCGGTATGTTTTGTTGCTTGTTCACACTTAAACAGTCATAGCCTATGGTATTCACGTATGCGATGTCAGTTTACATTCACAAAGTTCCCATATAAATGACAGTATGCATCTCAAACAGTGATTCCCACATGGCACATAGCAGTTACATAACTCATTCAAATCCACAGTTCATGTGTATGTTCCGTAATAATACTTAACAGTTAAGTGTACTAAGTGTAAGAACCAAACCATGTCCCTCGATCAAAATCAAACATCGTTAACAGTAGCTATCATGGTTTAATCATCATAATCATTCACTGTTATACGTGCAATATATATGAACTTCAAACCTACTGTCCATGCAAACTTTCCAGGCGAAAATCCCTATATGACGAAACACCATGGGTTTCGTCAAGTTGACATGTGACGAAAATCTCACATGTTTCGTCGATGAGATGTGGCCAATGTCCACCAAGTTTCGTCGGGTTGGGGTGTGGCGAAAGTCCCTAGTGTTTCGCCACAACCCTAGGCAGTTACGCATTCTTTCATCTAACTAAATACTATCAATTCCAATATTAAGCAAACAGATCCAACAGTATATTCAACGATCATCATGTATACTAATTACGAATTATCATGCATACAAGGCATAACAGTAACCATCACACATTAAACTTGCACCCTTTCTATAACGGTTTTCAAACGATTACTGTGTAACCCTAGTTTATCTCCATCACATTCAAAACTGCTAGTTCTTAGAGATCTATCGATTCACTGTTAACCGAGATTATCAACCATCCACAACACACACATATGGATCAAATTGTATGACTATATCTGTTCATCACCAAATATAATTATAATTCATGCAGACATAACAATCAAGGCATCAAACATTCACAACAAACAATTAATAGAATTGGTGGTGCACTAACCACGATATCGAACGGTTGATCTTGGGGAAAATAGATTTCACCAGAGGGAATAGGTTCCGAAGGAAAGAACTGCCGTCAGACTCTCAAGGGTAGGTTAGGGTTTGATAAGAAGATGTTTCGTAATCCTCGTGCTCGCTTAAATAGATCAAACAGGCCATTGGGCTACAACAGGTTCTGGGCCGAAGCCCCTTGTGACGAAACACTAGCCCACCGACGAAACTCTCACATGTTTCGTCAGCCTCATGATGATGAAAGTTCCCCATGTTTCGTCTAAGTTTATTGTTCAGGTTATTGTCACACTAAGTTTTCCCTAACCACTTAACTTAAAGCTTTAAACTATAAATCATTAAACATAAATTCTTAATAACTGAAAGTTAATAAAATGATACAATGGAAAGCGAACTATAAAACAGGATTGTGAGATCAATGATATGCAAATGGAAAGGCCTTGAAATCTCGGGTTGTCACAATAAAAAATTGTGTTATGTTTTTTTATGAAATGAACTGTGTATACTTTTAATAAAAAAAATGTGCATATGTTTTTATGTTAAGTATTATTATTAAAAACTTCATGTTTTTATGAAATGAATTGTGTATATTATAAAATGTCAATTTTTTATAAGTATTATTAAATGTCAAATTTTTTATAAAACGAATTGTATATATTATAACAAAGTTTTTTATTTATGAATTATTATTATGTGTTTAATTGTCAAAATTTTAAATGTCAAATTTTTATCAAACGACTTTTATTTAATATTACTAAATTAGTATTATTACGTCTTTAATTGTCAAACTTTTAAATGTCAGATTTTATTAAATGGGTATATTATAACGTTTTATAAAATGTCAACTTTTTTATTTATCAATTATTATTATGTGTTTACTTGTTTCCATAATGCAATGTGTATGTTAAAAAATGTCAAATTTTTATGTCTTTAATTGTTTTTCAATTGTCGTTTATTAACTGTAACGCAACAAGAAATGTAATTCAAAATGTATTTAAACATCGTTTTATATTAATACACAAAAATGTAACTTTGATACAGAATGTCACAACTAAACCCTAAATCTCTAATTGTTACATATTCTTGAATTCCTGTACAGGAAAACGATGGGTGCAGCATTCACAATTTCGAGACAGGCCGGCTGTCTTGGAATTGCGTACCGAACCCTACCTTCCAATGAGATTTCTGCTTCACATCTACCACACTGAGATGGCACAAGGGATCAGGAGGTTGGAGCAGTGGAGTCGGCATTTCATTTATCAACCACCGTCCAGTCTTCTGCGTCTTGTCAGGATGGTGAGCGAAGTGGCATTCCCGTTGGTGGAAGGCTCATGAGAACACTAATGAACTCCTCTCTTGGAAGGACATGTCACGGGGCAGACTGCGTTGGCTAGCGTCACTGGGAGTTGACGAGGCAACAGGCTACTCCGATAACACGTAATCCTAGAAAGGCGTTCTAGTGCATGAATCTGAAATACGAACGTAGTTTTTCCATAAGGATTACGCTACCAGCATCGTCAAAACACCGACTTTCGATATCCAGTTAATAAAAAATACAATTTAGCATTAGACTCGGCATTCGAAAATATTGTAAAAAAAACAAAACAAAACACCACTACAGCCGACCCACCACCACCACCACAGCCGACCCACCACCACCACCACACCCCAGCCGACCCACCCCCACCACCATCATCACATTCAAAACTGCTAGTTCTTAGAGATCTAGCGATTCATTGTTAACCGAGATTATCAACCAACCATAACATACACATATGGATCAAACTGTATGACTATATCTGTTCATCACCAAATATAATTATAATTCATGCAGACATAACAATCAAGGCATCAAACATTCACAGCAAACAATTAATAGAATTGGTGGTGCACTAACCGCGATATCGAACGGTTGATCTCGTGGAAAATAGATTTCACCAGAGGGAATAGGTTCCGAAGGAAAGAACTGCCGTCAGACTCTCAAGGGCAGGTTAGGGTTTGATAAGAAGATGTTTCGTAATCCTCGTGCTCGCTTAAACAGATCAAACAGGCCATTGGGCCACAACGGGTTCTAGGCCGAATCCCCTTGTGACGAAACACTAGCCCACCGGCGAAACTCTCACATGTTTCGTCGGCCTCATGATGACGAAAGTTCCCCATGTTTCGTCTAAGGTTATTGTTCAGGTTATTGTCACACTAAGTTTCCCCTAGCCACTTAACTTAAAGCTTTAAACTATAAATCATTAAATATAAATTCTTAATCATTGAAAGTTAATAAAATGATACAATGGAAGGCGAACTATAAAACAGGATTGCGAGATCAATGATATGCAAATGGAAAGGCCTTGAAATCTCAGGTTGTCACATCATCCCCAACTTGAAAAAAATTTCGTCCCGAAATTTGATAAGCAATCCAAAACAGCAAGACGTTAACTTAGGATGACTGTGGATTTTCCACGGGTACCACAATATCCCTAACTTGAATGGGAATTTCGTCCCGAAATTCACTAGTTGTGCCAGACTTAGGTTTTCCAGACTTAGACTTGTCATCTGGAAATAAGTGTGGGTACTTGAGTTTCATCTGATCCTCGCGTTCCCATGTGAATTCTGGTCCACGTCTTGAGTTCCAACGAACTCTCACAATCTGGATTCGGCTATGCTTGCAGACCTTGACTTCCCGGACCATGATTTCGATAGGTTCCTCGACAAACTGTAACTTGTCGTCAATTTTCAGCTCCTGAAACGGTACCACAAGCGTCTCATCAGACAAACACTTCTTCAACTGCGACACGTGGAAGACGTCATGAACGTTACCCAACTCAGCAGGTAACTCCAGCTTGTAGGCCACTTTACCAATTCGCTCCAAAGTCTTAAATGGCCCAACATAACGTGGGTTAAGCTTACCGCGTTTCCCGAAACGCACCACACCCTTCCAGGGTTAGACCTTCAACATAACACGATCATTAACTTCGAACTCTAACGGTTTTCTACGCTTATCGGCGTAGCTTTTGTGACAACTGTCAAAGTCGAGGTATCCGTACAATTTAATTAACCATGATTAGTGCTTAATGACTGTGCTGAATTACAAATAACTGTTTTCTGACTACTGCATCATACTTACATGTGCATCACACATTTCTTAATGTCATATCATTTTTACATGCAAACTTTAGTAACATAAACGATGCACAAAGCACGGTTAGCACAGTTAGCGGATAACTCAGAAAAATGCTGACAAGGTTCAGTACATAGACAGACAGTGTTTTGAGACCCAGTATGTAACGCCCGGCTCTTTTGTACTTTCCATTTATAGAAAGTTTTGTTCGTATTTCTATTTTTGAAAACTTTGTATTCTTGTAATCGTTCTTTCTTTGTAACCGTTGTAAAATCCGAGACTTGGATCATGAATGAAACTCGTATTTTGTTAATTACGTGTTACACATACTTCATATATGCTCATATGCCCAATTTCGTGGAACAATTGATACTTATTCGTAATTCTTGGAAACTATGTGCTAAACTTGTAAATACATGAAACTTATGCATAAAAACGTGCTTTGAACTTGATTATGATACTTCACACTCAATTATACTTGGTTTATACTTCTCGTACTTGAACTTACCTTAAAATATGCTTTTATGGCAAGAATGGTCCTTAAAAGTCCTAAAAACATCAAAATAAACAAGTCTGGGGGCTAAAGTGTAATTTTTGAAACTTATAACCAATAACCCAACCCCGGGCGGCCCGCTTTGACTTGCATGAAACCTCATGCGGGCCGCATTGTCCCTTGTTACGCAGAAAACACATTCAGCTTCAATCAGACGCGTTTTTGCACAAATCCCACCAACTCAAACTCACCCAATCACCTCTAATCCACCTCTAAACACCTCCAATCACCACCAACCTCTTCCACTATAAATACAACCCTTCTCCTCACCATTCTACACTTTCAACACTCTCAAATCACTCCAAATTCACTCTCAAATCAGTAACAAATCTGCATTTTCGGGCAGATTCATACACTTACACTAAAGTGAGTATAACTTGCTCATTTCTTAACGAAATCACTTGATTCTTCTTCCTACTTGCTTGGATAATCATGGGGTTTGATTCCTTGACTTCTCCTTGGAGAAATCAGACCTGGAATTGCCCCGAAATCATCCAAAAACTTTCTGTTTTGGTTTATGATCTTCAAAAGTTTACTTAAACTCATACAACTTGTGTCAAACACATCTCATACCTATGTCCCAATGCTTACAACCTTTCCTATGGTTGGTTAGGCTTAAAAACAAGGTTGAGACACTATAAATCAGAGGTTAAAACCTCAAATAATTCTGTTTTGTTTAGGGTGTTTAACCCACAAGCCATGTTCAAGCTTATGCCTTGAAGAAGAAGTGATTATGGAACAACTTGGGTTGTTCCAACATAAAAAAATCCTCACATGACTTGATGATTTCTCTTAGTATAGCTTGTTATAATATTGTACTTACCTTAGTTCTTGACCCTCCTTGGTTGTTTTTACATCAAGTGTAGTGCATACAAGGGGTTCCTAAATGGAAGCTTGTCTTCCTACCCCATACATGACTTCCATGATAACTCGAGGTGCCTAAATGGAGATTTAATCTCCTACCTCCTACTTGAAACAATGGACCTAATAATATACTTAACCTAAATACGTATATACACACATTCGAACCTTTAATGTTAAACTTGTGTTTATATGTTAAAGTAAGTAGAATATCATCTCAAGACCTAGAACACCAAGTATGATTCTAATGGGCATACTACCCATGAAAACATTATAACCCTAGAGGTTACATAGTGTCATACAAGGGTTACTAAGTTAAAAGGATGATTATTTTCGTAACATATTTTATTTCACTTTATGCTATGTCAACACCAAATCCCTAATCTTCCGTTAAGCGCCAAACTCATACACTTTGTTCCTTTGTGTAGAAGGACAAGGTGCTCCAACTTAGCTAATCCATCCACCAACTCACTCGCGGGATTTCAAGTGGGAAAGCTTGCAAACACCGTGAGTATACTCGTATTTCCCCTTTTTTCTTTTATCACTTTTGGGGTGTAACATGTTTACTTATCGAAACTTACACATGAACATTTTACTTAAACACATAAACATTCCTATAACATGCTTGTATACGTGATTGCTTGATACTTTAAACTTGGGTGAAACTTTATGTGTTGAACTTATCATTAACTTGTATGAGCCTAACCATGACATATGTAGCGCTATAGGATTGACGTCCCGCCCGTAGACTTGTGGTTATGTCATGCAGCATCTCGCGTCTCTTTTGGGTTGATATGTTAGACACATGCCATAATTATTGTTTATCTTGAATCACATGCTTGCTATGAGGAATTGTTTAAAACTTATCTTCTGCTATGTACTTATCAAACTTGTATACTCGCCTTTGCTTTTGCATTGAATTGTATTTTAAACATGTTACAGGTTGATGACGACGATGAAATGAAATGAAGTAGCGTTGATGCCTAGATACACATTTAGACGTTAGGTTTAATATGTTGTATCAATTTTGGTTATGTTGTTATGTTCTTCTTTTGGTACTTGTTGTTATTTGAATTTATGAAATATTGACAATTTGAAGTTATGAAATGAAATGGGAATTATTTAAATATTGTCACAAATAGTGTTATGATGTCTCGAGCAATCTTCACACTTCGTCTCATCCCGATGTTTCCGCCATTGGTTGGGGTGTGACACAGTATGGGCCAGAGGCTAAGTACTACACTAGTATGGTGTGTAGGGAAGTAAGGACAACAAAACTGCATTCCTAAGTGATAGTTTAAGTGCCGGAAAGTGCCTAAAACCCACATAAAGTGCTGAATTCAGCATATTTCAGCAAAAATCAGCTTTTTAACAAGCTAGTAACATGCAAAAATATGACTAAATGGTCCTGAATGCTTTCCTAAGTGTCGAGAATTAAAAGTGTCACAAAAGGGTACATAAAGATCACTAAACAGTATAGTTTGACACTTTAACGAACCAGTATCTAACCAAACAACTGGACACTACCCGAAACACTAAAATTATACTAGAAACATTGTTTTAATGTTTCTAAGCTAGTTATGGGCCCCGAACACCCTAACACACTGTATAACACCTAATACACATAAACACTAACTATTACACTTAAGATCTAACTAATTAACCTAACTATCCATTAAACCCCAATCAATAACCCCCTGCCCATGGTGGACGGTCACCAAAGGTGGCCCACCCTTGATCACACTAAATCTCCTTTGATTTGGTTAGAGATCTTGTATGTACTAATAAGGACACATTATCCATTGGTTAATTCTCTAAACTTGGTTATAAGTGCAACAAGCTAGATCATTCCCTCATATCTCTCACACACACAAACACACACTCCATCTCTCCCTCTCCCTCTCCTTGCTCCCTCTCGGCTGTGAACAAGCAACAACATCACCATCATCTTCAACTCACTTCCATACATTCCATACACTCACAAAGGTGCTAGAAGGTCTACAAGAAAGCTTGGTGGTCTTGGAGATTGAAGGACCTCTCCCATTTTCTATTATCCAACACATTTGTCACCTTCATCTTCTTGTGTTCATCCCTAGCCCTTGTGCTAGTAGTAAGGCCCTTATAATCTCTTGTTACTTCTATTTTTGTTGGTTAAAAGATGATGAACATTGTTAATCTTGATGAACACTAAAGAACATGATCATGAAACTTTAACATAAGCTTAATAACATAAGAATGCATGTTGATTAGTGTTGATGTGCTTCTTGATGATTGATTATTTGTGTTAGTGATGTTAGACATCATATGAAACCTACTAGATTATGATTAAACACATGATCTAGTAAGTTAAGATGATGATCTTGTGAAAGACCAAGATGATCATACTTTGTGTGTACATGAACTTGAATGATGAAATTTGTTTTCATATGTGAAGATGATTTAAACAAAATACAAGTCTTGTAAGTGGATGATTTCCAAAATAGCTTTCCAAAGAAACTAAGTTAGATAACAAGATTTACACAGACATGGTTTTTACATAAACAAACACTATTTTTAAGGGTTAAACTAGTGTAGAAACACTTGGGAAGCAAGAAGATTTCATAAAGAAATGTTTTTGTAAAACATGTTTACAAGTTGTAAACACCTAAATCTTTCAAGAATGAAACTTTTAAAGAAGTAAATACATTTCAAAGGGTAACTAAACCTACTAAACACACTACCAAGTTACTACAAGTTTTTATGAAAGTTCAAGTTCATGTTGTTATGTAAATCACATGATTATGGCAAAATAGTAAGTGTAAGTTGCTTAGGGTTGATTGTTGATTGTTTGTGATGATTTTGAAAAGAAAATGATATGCTTTGATAGCATGGACACCTCCATTTTTAAGGGAAACTATGGCAAAATTTTCTAAAAATATAAACACTTAGAAAAATATTTTCAAACAAATATTTACAAGTGTATTTTGAGCATGAGTTTTTCAATATAAACTTCGCCATAATTTTGTTACAAAAATACAAATATTGGAGGTTGGTTTTTATAAATAAAAATGGGTAAATATATATTTAGAATATATATACATTAAAGACATGATGTGTGTGAATATTTGTATACTTGGTGTAATAGTTATATTATTTTAGGGTTAAAGTAATATAACTTAACAAAAATACCAAGAATTCACAATCCAAAATATTACCAAAAATCTCAAGGAATAAATACACAAGTTACACATATAATATTGGGAAACCGAACGAAAGAATGTAACTTACAAAAATATTCCAGAAAATACTTTTATAAATGTATTTTTGGTAAATAATATTTTGGTACATAAGGGATGAAAATATGATTTTTGTAAATATTACCAAGTTATATCATATTTTTGACAAGGAGAAAGTATATTATTTTCAGGAAGTAAAAAAATATATTTTCTTGGAATACATTGTTTTGGATAACATAAGTTTATATATATTTTCTGAAGTGAGACTTGAAAATATATTAATTTGAAACTACAAATAAGTTTTGTCAAAAGAAAAATTATGAATAATTTTTCTAAGTAATAAAACATATATTTTGGAAATACGTATTGGATATTTATTCCGGAATAATTAATCAGAAGTTAAGTATTAGAATACTTAACAAATACATGAATGCGAATACACATGTATGAGATACCCCCATCCTTGGGAAGGAAATATAAGAGTAAATACTTGAGAAGTATTATCACAAAAATATTGATTAACAATTATTCCAAAAATTTATAAATATAATTTAAGTTGAAATATTAATTATTTTGACGATAATTATATAAACTGGAATAATATCAGAAACGTAACTCAAAAACATTAAAACCAAGACAAGGCACGACCCGTTCGTCTAATAGACATTAGTACATTGTAGGTAGTCGTGTTTGCTGAAGGGATTTGAGTTACGAGTACTGAAGACGCAAGACAGTGAGTTCATGTCCCCCTTTTCTTTAAACTGTTTTGTTTATTAACTTCGGGGGTGAAATACATGTTACAAAAGGATTACATACAAATACAATTGGTATGGTTAGCCTAGGAAAGTACCATAGATCATGTGAATGGGTAGGCGCATACTTGAGACCATTAATCCTCGTATAAGGACCGAGGGGGGTGAGTGATAGATCTATTTGGGTGTAGCGAGCCCACACCCATGAGGACCAGGGTGGCCCATAGGGTGACTATGTCTTCCAGCCGGAAGCCCGGTACAAATTTGCTAGGTTTGAGTGGCCGTCACACATATCAGTGGCCTTGCAAACCATTGGTGATCTTTTCCTTGTTTGCTTTCATACCGGGATTTACAAATATACATACACCGTTTACAAAGGTTTGATACACACATATACACAAACACATGAACTCGCTCAACTTTTGTTGATGTTTTTAAACTACATGTATTTCAGGGAATTAAGTGGATCTGGCGGGTGTTTGCATGTTTCAAGTTACGTCATGAATAAAAGATGTCATCCGAGGTTATAAGGTTTAGGAGATGTATCTTATTCCTGGACGAGATACATGGTTCTAAACTCGATTTTATTTAAGGTCTTTTGTTGAGTCTTCGTGAACTCTCTTTAAAACATGTTGTGGTTGTAACTTAAATTTGGAGTCTACGTTTCAGACAAGTATGTTGTGGTATTTTCAAAATTTAATTTATGGATGAACATCTTATGGTTTAATCATATAGTTGTTGTGATTGAATGCTATGGTATTAAGAAAGTCACACCAATAATCACTCTTCCGCAAAAGTCAGGGTGTGACAGCTTGGTATCAGAGCTTCGATCGTAGCGAACTAGGATTCTTTCTCGAGTCTAGACTACAATCATTAGGGCTCTCACAAAAATGTTTTCATAACATATTTTTCATTGCATACAACGCCCAGATCCAGGAAACAAACATTTTTACAAATAAAAGACACAAAATACATTTCAAGGAATCCATTTATGGTTCAGTCTGAGAGACTGGGTGATTCAGTATGAAAGACTGGGGAGTTAGTCTGAGAGACTAGCTGGGCCAGTCCGAGAGACTAGGTAGTTCAGTCTGAGAGACTGGGTAGTTCTGTCTGAGAGACTGGGTAGTCTGAGAGACTAGTTGGGACAGTCTGAGAGACTGGGGAGTTTAGTCTGAGAAACTAGGTAGTCCAGTCTGAGAGGCTGGGTGGGATAGTCTGGGAAGTCTAGGATGAATACATGCTTGCATTGTTACTACTTACATGCTTATTTGATGATTGTTGATATATGTGCATATGTGTGATTGTTTTGTTACAGACACCATGTCCTCATCTGAGAGGGGACTGTCAAATACTGTAGACCCCATGGCCATAGTTTCGGACGATAAGATTGTCCCAAACCCTGAGATTTTCACTTTTGACACTGAGAGTGACGATGATGATGATTTTCAGCCTTTTGCTTTGCCGGATTTTGGCGATGATATACCGCTAGCTGATGGTTTACCTGACGAGGATCCATTTCTCATTCCTATTCCTGACCAGGATCTTATCATCCTTGGACATCCCGATGATGAGCATGCCGTGGTCCCGATCCTCGCTCCTCTTCCTCTTGCGGCATTTCCTCTCGAGGATTTGCCTTTTGATGCATTGTCTGACGATCATGTCGATCTTTTCCTAGACGGTCCCCCTAATGCTGTTCAGGGTGATGGAGTTCCAGTTGATGATGTCGTAGTTGTTCCACTTGTTGAGATTCCTATCGTTGAGATTTCATCCGATCATTCTGGTCCTGATTCTTTCGAGTCTGTGTCATCCACTACTTTGCATGCACTGGGATTGCAGCATTATCCCACTGATTCTGATTCTGACACAGCTATGTCTGCCGCACCTGTTCCTCCACAGGACTTCGAGTTTGATGATGAGTTCGATCCTGACATTGATCCTGAGCATGAGATTGACTTCGTTCCTGACGATCAACTTTTTGATGCACCCGCTGATCATGAGCTAGCACCAGCCGACCCTGAGCCTATACTTGCACCCGAGCCTATACCTGCTCATGATCCTCTGCCTGAGCATGACCCTGTACCTGTTGACATACCTGTTGTTGCACCACTTGTACCCGATCCGATCCCTGCAGCCGCTGACCATGCTCCTTTTGCTGACCAGATAGATCCCCGTTACGCATTCACCCGCAATGGGTGGATAGAGGATGATGATGACATGCCTCCTTTCGTTGAGCCTGTTACTCCCCCACCTGCACCTACACATGCACCTGTTGACGTTGCCCCGTTTCACCCTCACGTGTCTGATATACACCACACTGACTTGCTGATCACATTCTTACAGGATATCCCTCCACCCCGTCCAGGGGAAGGCTCGTCCAGTCAGCAGCCTGGTTATATTCCTCACGTGTCAGCAGCTTTTCCCTTCATGACTCAGTTCACACCTGCTACTCATTTTGCTTCTGCACCATCAGGCGAGCCACTTATATGGTTTTCGCCTAACACTATGCCCGTCTCTGATCCATACCATCCCTTCCACTACACTGGTTACACGAGGGATGAGCTACTCCTGTCCTTGCAGCTTCAGCAGGAGATGTTATGTCGTAGAGTCATGGAGCTAGAGAGGATTCCACGTCCTCCACCTTGTACTTGTCAGTCACCTTTCGTGACTCCACCTGCTCCTCTTCTGCCATACCCAGATTTTGACGTTCATTTTCTTACCATGGAGCAGCAGATTAGTTATCTGTTGCGTCGCGTTCATGATCTTGAGGAGGAGTTAGCGCATGTGCACAGTTTGCTATTTGTTCCTCCACCTCCTCCTCCTCCACCATCAGCATAGCAGGTTTTTGGTTTTATGCAGGTCGCTTACTTTTGATGAGAGTGTCGCTATTGAGCCCAGATTGCATAGCCTTTTGAAGACCACTTTTTGAATTTATGATTGTTGTAGTTTGATGGATATTTTGGACAAGGGTAGTGTGACCCTGTAGTCCCTCTTGATGTGATATGATACATTAAAACTGTACTTGTGGTCGATGATTTATACAAGCTCAATCGCAACATTCTCATTATATACATTGTTGAATTATACATTGGTGATATGAATGTGATGTTATGTGTTTACTTGTGTTGATGAATGTTATTACATAAACGTACTACATACTTATATGCATAAGACCTGACCTATACAATCTTCTTTAGAAGATGCCTCCTCTAAGAGACAACCAATTGCCTACAACAGAGGCTGAGTTACAAGAACGGATTTCACGAGCAATAGCACAACACGAGGCCTTACGCTCTGAGCATAGTGGAGGTACCTCAGGAAGCAACCCACCTCTATGTAATGTTTAAGTCACTAAAGACACATTACGTTACATTTGGATATTCCATGTGCGATCGCTAATGCTTTATGTGAGTGATGTTGCTTGTACAGGCTGTACCTATAAGCAGTTCTTAGACTGTAAGCCTCTGAATTTCGACGGCACCGGGGGTGCTGTAGCTTTTGTCAGATGGACGGAGAAAACTGATTCTGTGATTAGAATGAGCAAGTGTGCGCCGGAGCACCAGGTCACCTACATCTCTGGATTGTTCTTAGACGGAGCGCTATTCTGGTGGAATCTCCAAGTTCAGACCTTGGGAGAAGAGGCTGCTTATGCTTTGACATGAGATGAGATGAAGGAACTCATGCGCAAGAAATACTGTTCCAGAGCTGAAATCCAAAAGTTAGAAACTGAATTCTGGAACCTCAAGATGGATGGTCTGAAGATTGCTGAATATGTGCAGAGATTTCAAGACTTATCTCGCGTTGTATCATACATGGTTGATCCGGAATTCAAGCGCATCGAGCTTTTTATTTGGGGGTTGGCACCTCAAATCCTGAGTATGGTGACGACGTCAAAGCCTGCTACGATCACCGAGGCTATTGATATGAGTGTAGCACTAACTGAAGAAGCAATCAGGTTGAACAAGTTCTCGATTACTGACCAAAAGAAGAAGGAGACTCACGTTGAGTCATAGGTGAGAACAAAAGGAAGTTCTCAAATTTTAAGAAGGGTACCAGCAGTGCTAACAAGAAGGAAGAGGCAAACGCACCAGCCAAGGTCAAAACTGGCGTTGAAAACAAAGGAAAAGGGTATATGGGCACCTTGCCCAAATGCGATGCGTATCAGTTGCATCACAATGGACGATGCCGAGCTGGAAGATGTGAGTCTTGTGGAAAGGTTGGTCATTCAAAGGAGACGTGCTGGGCTGGTACTGGTCGTGGTAATAGTGGTCAGAGAGGTTATGGCAACGGGAATGGAAACAATAACCGTGGTGGAAATGAGTATGGAAACCGCCCTCAAGGAGGAAATGGCGGTAATGGTAATCGTGGTAATTTTGGGAATCAAGCTGGTAGTGGAAACCGTGGAGCAAACAACAATCAAGGTGGTAATGGAAATGGTAATGGTCGGGGACCAGGTTACTTTAACTGTGGAGATGTTGGGCACTTCAAGCGTGAATGCCCGAAAATCAACCAAGCTCAGGGAAGGGTTTTCAACATCGGAGCTAGGGAAGCTCGCCAAGATCTGAACGTAGTCACTGGTACATTCCCTATCAACCAATGCTTTGCATCTGTACTATTTGATACTGGTGCCAATTATAGTTTTGTATCCTTAGAGTTTAAGAAAATACTTGGGTTGGTAGCTAGTAAGCTAGATATTCCGTACTCGATAGAGCTAGCTAATGGAAAGCTAGTGTAACACCCCAAAAATTTTTGTCCTATAATGTATTGACACGTGTCATAAGCTTGAACGTGTGAAAGTATACTCTAGAGGGACTAAAGTTGACAAACATGGAAAGTATGCGAATATAAGGGTTCAAAATGTCAACAAGGAATAAATATAATTTACAGTAACCCTACATGATGCTCATACCTTTACACAAATAAATCGTGGATCATACGAAGCTAATTGTGAAAGAAAGTGAGAGATTTCTAACCACAGGGGTTAAATATGTCAACGTGGTTAAGTTATACCTCTGAGTGACCTTTTGACAAACCTGAAGCCTTGTAACGGTTAATTATGCTCACTAGAATACACGTTATAAATTTCATAAAGTTTCGTTATCATATGAGAAAGTTATGATCAAATTCGTATGCGAGGGGTTAAAGCGTCAATGTTGAAAGTTATGGCTTTTCGGGTAATAACAAAGTGATCAAGGACTAAATAAAGTGGGTATAAGCCATGAAGCCCTTGTAGATAAATAAGAAGGGGTCAAATTGCAATATATAAAGGTCACTTGACCTTTCGGAAGGGCCAATAGTCATTTATGCAAGAAATAGAAGTCGTGAAGGCTGATCAGAAGCCTTGCGCACCTCAACAACAAAACCCTTGCGGTGCGCAAGGAGCCTTGCGCACCTCAACAACAAAACCCTTGCGGTGCGCAAGGGATGCCCAGATGCAGCAGATTTGGCTGTTGGCTGTTTTAAGGGTTGCAACTAATCTTTAATCGATTTTCCTCATCACCCTTGGCCCCTAAACAACCCCTAAACACTTAGGGACACATGTAAATGATTTGTGGACACTTGTAGACTTGTGTATCAACTTCTTATGGTGATTAAAATCACTATATAAAGGCCATGAGTTGCAACTTTGTTCCTCACACCTTCATCTGCAATTGTGGAGCATTTCTGGAGCTTAAGAGCAGATCCAAGACATCCCTAATCAAGCATAAGACTTCAACTAGAGTCTTCCGGTAAATTGTACCTACGCTTACTTAAGTGAATATGGCTGAGTTATTAAAATCCTTGCTATTTAAGACAGGAGCTAGCTCAGGTAAATACTCTTAACTTATTTTCCCTATACGGGCTTGGGATACGGCACTATAAAAGTACCGCTTGGTCGGGTGTGTAATTATTTAAATTGTATTGTGATTGATGTACTTACAACCCGTTTAATATGTATTATTTGGTGTATGGCCTTTGGGGGTTAATGACCATGTCCCGGATATCCTTGGCATCATTTTACGAAATGGCCACGACCTAAGCACGGGGTGTAGGCATACACCTGACAGATGCATTATGTAAAAACTGGTAATCCACTCCGAGGTATCATCCTTGTGGGCATTATACCGGAACTGGTAATCCACTTAGAGGATGATAGCCTGTGGGCATTATACCTGTGGCGTGTCAGTTAATCTAGTCCGGCCCTACAAACCGGCCCTAATGGACGACAAATAAGTAAAACTGTATACAAGATTATATACAAATAATTTTCCCAAGTATAAAAGGTTAATTTTGCCTCTGTGCATTTTAATCAAATTATAAAAGATATTTTGTGCCACGTGCATTCAAATCAATTTTTCTTAAACTCTTTTCAAATGAGTCAGTTGAGTGTATTTACCAGTGAAAACTGACGTATTTTCCAAAAAGGTTAAGTGACAGGTACTGAACGTAATTGGCTGGAAGCTCAGGGCGCTAGTAAGGAATCTTGCAAGTTCTAGGCGTCTAAAGTCTGTTGAACAAATGATATGTTTTAAGATCCGCCTGTGGATCCTTTACTTTCCGTTGTAATACTGGATATTACTTTATATTCGGAATGTAATAATATTTATCTTTTGCTTCCGCTGTGCATTTATATAATTGTGTTGTTTGACTATTATGTTGCCAACCACGTCACGATACTCCCCACCGGGTGCACCGGTGACACGTGGAAAGTCGGGGTGTGACAGGTTGGTATCAGAGCCAACACTGAGTGAATTAAACACTAGTCTTTTGTGTTTAATCTCAGTTACACAATTGCACATTCTTGAGTCTAGACAAGAACTTAGGACAAATTCAAATTTGTTTTATTTTATCCTATTTGATTCCTTTGTTATTTTTCTGATTAGCCCTTGCATGGGCGAATCATTTTTATTAGAAGTCCCGTTTAGGGCAGCCATATACTTGTTAAATTTTAAAGGAACGATTATATTTAAAATATCATTCCTATATTATAAGATCTACCATTATAATAAAAATGGCAAAATTTAAAAAGGACGAGACCTAGCCAATTGTCACATTAAGACAGGGCCAAGATGGTAGTTCCACGATTAGATTCAGATCCTTGTTAACAGTTCAATTTAGGATTGTTCTGCGTTAAAAAAAAAGGGAATCTTAAAGGTAAAACCTAGTCTAAATGTCACGGCATACAAGGCCAAGATGGTAGAACCTATTCAAGAGATTCAAATCCTTATTAAACATATGAAAGCATATTAACATGCTCGACAAAATGTGATATGATAAAATCACATAAGTCATTTTGGGTTATTCTAAATTCCCTTATTTATATAACCATCCCTTATGGGTGAAGTGCACGCCCCGCTTGCGGTATGCTCATATAATGTATATATGTGTGGGCGCTCGGGGGGAAAAAGTGAAAGTGCACTAATTTTAACGTTATTTTACTAATTTCGTGAAAATAATGTTAAAAGAGAGGATGGTTAATCATGCATCATGTAGTGGCGTTGATAGCCGAAAGACAAGAGGGTACATGCACTAATCGGCGTTTGTCTTAATTGCTGAGTGTTATGTGCCTTATGTCCAAGGCTTGATGCAAAACTACAATCGAGCCGGGGGTCTCATTGGAAGCAGCCTCTCTATTCCTACAGGGTAGAGGTAAGGCTGTCTACATCTCACCCTCCTCAGACCCTACCTTAGCTTTGCTATTGGTGGGATATACTGAGTATGATGATGATGATGATTATGGGTGAAGTGCCCATGGGCTATAATTAACGTCCTCTGGACTAAAGACAGTGGTAGCCTACAACTTCCTGTCCAGAAAAGGTAATGAACTTTGATTCAGACCTTAATGCCTCGATTCTAAGAAATCAAGGCTTATAAATTAAACTCGTCTACGTGACTAGGCCTTTTGTGCTATTATTAACTTATAATTTAGGATCATGATAAAGATCCTGAACAATTATATATTTATCAAATTAACTAATATGTGTATTAAAAGCATGGTTAATAAATCGTTTAAGAACGATAGTACTGTATGGGCTTCTAAATAAACCTTGCCCTTATTTTTCTTTGTGTAGCAACTAAGACTACATGGCTGACTCTGACGAGATAAACAGTCATCCTTTGGAAAACCACGATGATAATGATAGGATTAATATAACCAAAGGAGAGCTTCGTTCACTGATTAATACGGCTGTATCTAAGGCTGTAGAAGAACAATTTAAAGAGTATAGTGGGACGCATAGTCGAGCCTCATCTATACCACATTCTAAGTCTGTCCCTAAAACTCATTCAGAGCCTCATAACAAACCGCCCTCTAAGAAAGAGAGCTAAAGAAGGATGATGATCGACATTCATCAAATTAACACAGTGTTCCATCCAAGAAGATAGTGTTCGATAATGAACCGCATAACAAGTCTTGTAACTATAAGTACTTTGTTTCCTGTAAACCCCGAGATTTCACTGGGGAGAAAGGAGCAGTGGATTGTATGACCTGGTTGGATGAAATGGACACGGTGGTGGACATCAGCGGTTGTGCTGAAAGGGATGTAGTAAAGTACGTATCCCAATCGTTCAAAGGAGAGGCACTGGCTTGGTGGAGGTCTCTCATTCAAGCTGCTGGGAAGATCCCGCTTTACAACATGTCTTGGGAGCAGTTTGTCACCATCATTATGGAAAACTACTGCCTCCAACATGAGGTCGAAAGAATTGAATCTGATTTCTTATCATTGGTGATGACAAACTTAGATTGTCAAGCTTACCTCACTAGTTTCAATACCCTGTCCAGACTGGTTCCTTACCTTGTAACACCAGAACCCAAACGAATTGCTCGCTTCATAGGGGGTTTAGCCCCAGAGATTAAAGCTAGTGTTAAGGCTTCAAGACCTGCTACATTTAGATCAGCAGCTGATCTCTCTTTATCCCTTACTTTGGATGCGGTCAGATTGAGATCGCTAAAGAAATCTGAAGAAAGTAAGAGGAAGCGTGAGGATGATAACTCACGAGGGTCAGAGAAGAAGCACAAGGGAAACACTGATTCTAAGAAGTCTAGGTTTGGAAGGGACAGTCAGCGAACAGAGGAGAAGCCAAAGTGCACGACTTGTCAAAGACGCCACTTTGGAAAGTGCAGACTTGAATCCAATTCTAAGTCTGAATCACCTGCATGTGGGTTATGCAAGTCTAAGGAGCACAAGACTGTTGATTGCAGGAAGATTAGAGATGCCACATGCTACAATTGCAATGAGAAGGGGCACATAAAGACCAATTGCCCTAAGTACGCGAAGAAGCCTGAAGAGGCCAAGAAAGCAAACGCATGAGTCTTCCATACAAACGCCAAGGAGATGATGCAGAATGATAACTATATAGCAGATACTTTTTCATATCAAACAGTTTATGCATGAATTTTATTTAATACTGGCACATATGATTCTATAATAAATGATAAATGTTGAGAACTGTTGTCTCCGCCTGATTAAGACTCCGGTCATTTAATGCGAGGTAGAAATTGACCGATGATACATTAGAAAATGCTCCAACAAATCCTATATTGATATTTAAAATCTATTAGAAATCACTCTTTTGTGATACCCTTATGGCAAACTTTCAAACTATCCAAATTCATCATTATATTAAAGACATATGTAACATTTGGATCCCCTGTCAAAGAGGTGATGGACTAGGTCCAACCCTTAAATGCCATTGATGGTCTTTTGTGACCTAGGCTAAGGGATATTGGTATATTTTTAAAATAACGTTCATTGAGAATGATAATGCCTTATTGGCCAGTATAGTTTGATGAAACCATGGTTAGTATATGTTAAGGCCATCAGGGTAATGAATAGCAGATGTTGGATTTCAACTAAGTAAATGATTCATCTGGTAATTGGAACAAAATCTTGAGTATGATAAACTCGGATAAGACAACCATCAATCGCGCCATTGATGATACGATGCATGCTATTGATACTACAATAGTAAACCGTAGAAAGTCCTTATGTACCCTCCCTCCAGATAAAGTACATCATCATAAGAAATTGATATCTCTTTGATCTCTACTAATTTCGAATACCAAAAGGTATGACAAAAGCGCTTTATGAGGATTGGTGTATCTTAATATGTTCCATAGATTGCTTCCATGCCTGATCAGTATGGAGGTTTAATGCATGGGACCACAAAGATATCCCAATGATCATATGGTACTAAAGTCAACTAATAGTATTCAAAGAAGATATTCAGGATAGAATTGTCCAAATAAATATTCCCTGGTAACGGAATATGTGGACTCATAACATGAATGTGTCACTTATTAGACACAAGCGTGATGAGTGAACTGGAGCCTGAGATACGGAAATCTCTGTAACCTCATTGTACCTTGATTATCTTCTCCTAAGATTACCCTGTTTACCCTTGGGAGGCAGGTAGAGTTAAGTTTCATATTCCATTTAAGGCTGTATTATTATGAAATCTCCAAGACAGCTAGTACCATCATTGGCAAAATCGAAAACCCTGATTAAGTAAGTCTTAAGATATAAGTTCATAAAGCCAAACTCAATACCCTGAGAATTCGGTATAGTAAAATTATGAAAGACGGTTCATTTTGCTAAGGCATTGTTTACCGCAACCCTATTTAAGCAACAATTAAGAATCGCTATTACCTGCCCAGGATCGTCGACTGGTTCGACTAGCTGTAAGGATAGCTATTCTTGAGATTAGTTAAGCAGTGGTTGAAATAACCATCTCACCATAAAATAAATTTTTATAACAATTATTATGTAAGCATCAAGGCTACTCCTTTGGAGACCTTGTATAGATGGAATGATAAACATCTATTGTTAGAACAATAGAATGGTAAGTCCAATTATCAGGATAAAAGTTGCATTGGAAACAACAAATAATATCATACAAATTCCTAATCATCTATAAGTTGCCATTATTAGGCAGAAAATACTTCCTTTACTTCAACAAATCTCGAGGTCGAGATTTCTTTTAAGGGGGTGAGGATGTAACACCCCGAAAATTTTTGTCCTATAATGTATTGACACGTGTCATAAGCTTGAACGTGTGAAAGTATACTCTAGAGGGACTAAATTTGACAAACATGGAAAGTATGTGAATATAAGGGTTCAAAATGTCAACAAGGAATAAATATAATTTACAGTAACCCTACATGATGCTCATACCCTTACACGAATAAATCGTGGATCATACGAAGCTAATTGTGAAAGAAAGTGAGAGATTTCTAACCACAGGGGTTAAATATGTCAACGTGGTTAAGTTATACCTCTGAGTGACCTTTTGACAAACCCGAAGCCTTGTAACGGTTAATTATGCTCACTAGAATACACGTTATAAATTTCATAAAGTTTCGTTATCATATGAGAAAGTTATGATCAAATTCGTATGCGAGGGGTTAAAGCGTCAATGTTGAAAGTTATGGCTTTTTGGGTAATAACAAAGTGATCAAGGACTAAATAAAGTGGGTATAAGCCATGAAGTCCTTGTAGATAAATAAGAAGGGGTCAAATTGCAATATATAAAGGTCACTTGACCTTTCGGAAGGGCCAAGAGTCATTTATGCAAGAAATAGAAGTCGTGAAGGCTGATCAGAAGCCTTGCGCACCTCAACAACAAAACCCTTGCGGTGCGCAAGGAGCCTTGCGCACCTCAACAACAAAACCCTTGCGGTGCGCAAGGGATGCCCAGATGCAGCAGATTTGGCTGTTGGCTGCTTTAAGGGTTGCAACTAATCTTTAATCGATTTTCCTCATCACCCTTGGCCCCTAAACAACCCCTAAACACTTAGGGACACATGTAAATGATTTGTGGACACTTGTAGACTTGTGTGTCAACTTCTTATGGTGATTAAAATCACTATATAAAGGCCATGAGTTGCAACTTTGTTCCTCACACCTTCATCTGCAATTGTGGAGCATTTCTGGAGCTTAAGAGCAGATCCAAGACATCCCTAATCAAGCATAAGACTTCAACTAGAGTCTTCCGGTAAATTGTACCTACGCTTACTTAAGTGAATACGGCTGAGTTATTAAAATCCTTGCTTTTTAAGACAGGAGCTAGCTCAGGTAAATACTCTTAACTTATTTTCCCTATACGGGCTTGGGATACGGCACTATAAAAGTACCGCTTGGTCGGGTGTGTAATTATTTAAATCGTATTGTGATTGATGTACTTACAACCCGTTTAATATGTATTATTTGGTGTATGGCCTTTGGGGGTTAATGACCATGTCCCGGATATCCTTGGCATCATTTTACGAAATGGCCACGACCTAAGCACGGGGTGTAGGCATACACCTGACAGATGCATTATGTAAAAACTGGTAATCCACTCTGAGGTATCATCCTTGTGGGCATTATACCGGAACTGGTAATCCACTTAGAGGATGATAGCCTGTGGGCATTATACCTGTGGCGTGTCAGTTAATCTAGTCCGGCCCTACAAACCGGCCCTAATGGACGACAAATAAGTAAAACTGTATACAAGATTATATACAAATAATTTTCCCAAGTATAAAAGGTTAATTTTGCCTCTGTGCATTTTAATCAAATTATAAAAGATATTTTGTGCCACGTGCATTCAAATCAATTTTTCTTAAACTCTTTTCAAATGAGTCGGTTGAGTGTATTTACCAGTGAAAACTGACGTATTTTCCAAAAAGGTTAAGTGACAGGTACTGAACGTAATTGGCTGGAAGCTCAGGGCGCTAGTAAGGAATCTTGCAAGTTCTAGGCATCTAAAGTCTGTTGAACAAATGATATGTTTTAAGATCCGCCTGTGGATCCTTTACTTTCCGTTGTAATACTGGGTATTACTTTATATTCGGAATGTAATAATATTTATCTTTTGCTTCCGCTGTGCATTTATATAATTGTGTTGTTTGACTATTATGTTGCCAACCACGTCACGATACTCCCCACCGGTGACACGTGGAAAGTCGGGGTGTGACAGATAGTAGAAGCGAATGAAGTCATTAGAGGTTGCGTAATAGAACTCGGGGAGCATGAGTTTACGCTTGATTTGCTGCCAGTCGAATTAGGAAGCTTTGATGTGGTAGTTGGAATGGATTGGTTGTCAAGAAACCGAGCGGAGATCATATGTCACGAGATGATCATTCGCATTCTGTTGGCGAATGGAGAAACAATTGTAGTGCATGGAGAGAAGCATGATACGTCCCTAAGGATCATCAGTTGTTTGAAAGCCCGAAGATGTTTACAGAAAGGATGTGTTGCCTTCTTGGCACACATTGTGGACAAAGAAGCCGCTGATCCGAAGTTGGAAGATATCCCAGTTGTAAAGGAATATCCTGAAGTCTTCTCCGAAGACTTGCCAGGATTGCCACCACAGCGACAAGTCGAGTTCCAGATTGACTTAGTTCCAGGAGCCACACCTGTTGCTAAGGCACCTTATCGACTTGCACCCTCAGAAATGCAAGAGTTGTCGACACAACTTCAGGAGCTTTTGGACAAGGGATTTATCAGACCAAGATTCTCGCCTTGGGGAGCTCCAGTTTTGTTCGTTAAGAAGAAAGATGGTAGTTTCCGCATGTGTATCGACTACCGAGAGCTAAACAAGTTAACCATTAAGAATCGGTATCCTTTGTCGAGGATTGATGATCTTTTCGATCAACTGCAAGGTTCGAGTTTCTACTCCAAGATCGATCTCCGATCAGGTTATCACCAGTTGAGAATTCAAGAGGAGAGTATTCCAAAGACGGCCTTTAGGACTCAATATGGACACTACGAGTTCCTGGTTATGCCGTTTGGGTTGACAAACGCACCAGCAGTGCTTATGGATTTGATGAATAAAGTCTGCAAGCCATATCTCGATAAATTTGTGATTGTGTTTATCGACGATATTTTGATTTATTCGAAGACGAAGGAAGAACATGAGCAACATTTAAGAGCTATCTTAGAGCTGCTCAAGGAAGAGAAATTGTACGCGAAGTTCTCAAAGTGTGAGTTCTGGTTGCGCGAGGTTCAGTTCCTTAGTCACGTGGTAAATGAAGATGGAATTCACGTGGATCCCACAAAGATCGAGGCAATCAAGAATTGGGAGACTCCGAAGACGCCAACCGAGATACGTCAGTTCCTAGGTTTGGCTGGTTATTATCGCAGATTCATTGAGGATTTTTCAAAAATCGCTCAACCTTTGACCTCTCTTACTTAGAAGGATAAGAAGTACGAATGGGGAGACAAGCAAGAAGAAGCATTTCAGTTGTTAAAGAACAAGCTTTGCGATGCACCAATTTTGTCCCTATCCGAAGGCACTGACGACTTCGTGGTATATTGTGACGCCTCGCGTCAAGGTTTAGGCTGCGTGCTGATGCAGCGACAGAAGGTTATAGCTTATGCTTCATGCCATCTGAAGGTTCATGAGAAGAACTACACCACGCATGATTTGGAACTAGGCGCAGTGGTGTTTGCATTAAAGATATGGCGACATTACTTGTATGGTACGCGCTGTACGATCTTTACCGATCACAAGAGCCTGCAGCATATATTCGACCAGAAGGAGCTTAATATGAGACAACGCCGATGGGTAGAGCTGTTAAACGATTATGATTGTGAAATCAAGTACCACCCAGGAAAGGCGAACGTGGTAGTAGACGCCTTGAGTCGAAACGAGAGGAATAAGCCCATAAGGGTTAAGGCTTTGGAAATGATTGTACAATCGGACCTCTCGTCGCGCATTCGTGCCACGCAGATAGAAGCTCTTAAGGAAAAGAATTTTGAGGATGAATATCTCCGTGGGATGGAGAAACAGTTAGTACCCAACAAGGAAGGAACACTGTGTTTTATGGGAAGAATTTGGGTTCCCCTCTTTGGTGGTCTTAGAAACGTTGTTTTTGATGAAGCTCACAAGTCAAGGTACTCGATCCATCCAGGATCGGATAAGATGTACCACGATTTGAAGGATTTCTACTGGTGGCCAAGATTAAAAGGTGTTGTTGCAACGCATATTGGTAAATGTTTCACTTGTGCCAAGGTAAAGACCGAATATCAGAAGCCTTCAGGTCTTCTGCAACAACCTGAAATACCCATGTGGAAATGAGAGCAGATTTCAATGGATTTTATAACGAAGTTACCAAAGACACCCAGAGGTCATGATACGATTTGGGTAATCGTAGACCGTCTGACAAAATCTGCACACTTTTTACCAATCAGGGAAAAAGATAACACTGGTAAGCTTGCCGAGCTATACCTAAGAGAGATAGTTGCACGACATGGAGTGCCTCTCTCGATTATTTCTGATAGAGACGGAAGATTTGTGTCAAGGATTTGGCAATCCTTCCAAGAAGCCTTTGGTTCTCAGTTGAATCTGAGTACTGCTTTTCATCCGCAGACAGATGGCCAGAGCGAACGAACGATTCAAACGCTAGAAGATATGTTGCGAGCTTGCGTAATGGACATGGGTGGTAGTTGGGACACTCACCTACCTTTGGTAAAATTCTCGTATAACAACAGCTACCATGCAAGCATTCAAGCTGCACCATTTGAAGCTCTCTACAGACGCAAGTGCCGATTACCGCTATGCTGGGCAGACGCGAGTGATAGACAACTTGTTGGTCCTGAATTGGTTCAAGAGACGACGGACAAGATTATACAGATCCGAGAGCGCATTAAGGCGGCTCGTGATCGACAAAAGAGCTATGCGGACAAAAGAAGGAAACCGTTGGAGTTTGAAGTAGGAGATATGGTTTTACTAAAAGTCTCACCTTGGAAAGGGGTAGCATGCTTTGGGAAGCGTGGAAAGTTGAACCCGCGATACATTGGACCATTCAAAATCCTGGAGAGGATTGGTCTTGTAGCTTACAAGTTGGATCTACCCGCAGAACTGAATGGCGTTCATGATACATTTGATGTATCTAATCTGAAAAAGAGTCCAACTCAAAAAACAGTTGTCGTTCCTGCCGATGAAATTCACATTGACGACACGCTCCCCTTTACCAAAGAACCCGTTGAAGTTACTGATTGGAAGATGATGTGCTAAAAGTGGTTAAATAAAAACTACTAAAATTAACCTAATCTAGACACTCTAAGCTTTAAATTTATAAACTTAGACTCGATCTAAAACTAAACCACGCAACCGGCAAGTGTACCGGTCAATGTAGTATAGCCTAAGTAAGTCCGAGTATCGAACCCACGAGACTCTCTAATTACGCTAATTAGACTCTATCTAGACCTAGACTGACACAGACTCTAACTTGTTTATTTGTTGGGGGGGGGGGGGGGGTTACGGAAAAACTAAGGAAGTCTATATTAAACTACTAAATTAATTAACTAAAACTAGACTAAATACGAAGGACAACAAAGACGATTCTTATATGAGAGACGAGACCACCTAGACTAGAATCCTGGATTGACTTTAAAGAATTACCCATTAAGTTAAGTGCATGAGCTATGGAACCGGGATCTTAAAATACTAAACCTATTAAGAACCAACGAGGCCCCTCGACCCTTCTCAAGGAGAAACCTGTGGAGCTACCTAGGCCGTTAATCCTACCGGTTATTAGACGCTTTTCCAATTGTCTAATTATTGTGTAAGTACCCTAACGTTGACCTATTCTTTTCCAATCCTAGATCTAGGGTAGTTTGAAGTAATTAATTTGACTTGATAGACTAATAAAACCGACAGGTAAACCAAGACACGACCTTTTCCAAGGACTATCTAAAGCAATTCGCCGGGTAAGACCTACCAATAGCCCCTCACTTTCCAGGTATTAGGACTAGTAGAACACTAAGACTTAGCAAATTATTACCAGTTACTTCTAAGGATTATTGCGCAATTCTCCCTAAAGAGTTAAGGTTTTCTAACGTGATATAGAGACTCACCAAAATCCTAAACCCTAGTATGACTCTATGTTGTGATATAGACCGTCACTAAGAATCATACGAAGCAAATGAAAATAATAAACCAAATTAAAGTACGCATGTGCATCAAATCATTAAAACAAACTCTTTACTAAACACAATTAATCCATAACATTCATGCAAATAACGAAAAAGGTAAATACTTCATATCAATCAATTCATAAAGTCTAGGTGGCTTAAATGTTTAGCCAAGCATCATGGTCTTAAAAACACTCAAACAAAGTCTCAAACAAGAATTCATCGATGTCAAACAAGAAAAATAGAAAACTAAAGAAATCGAGTAAAAAACCCGTTAATCCCTTGCTCTCCAAGCCTCTCGCGTGATCCCGATGATTCTTCGTTCCTTGCAAAAAGATCTAGTTCGTCCCTCCAAATATGATCGTATGTCGTTTCCTCACGTGCGGCTGATTGTGCTGATGTACGGCTCCCCTCTTTCTACGAATATATATCTCCTTCGTATCTCTTTTTGAATGTTGCCTCCTAGGTATTGTGCTCTAAAATAAATATGTCCCCCCTTTTGTGATCTCTCCCCAAATATATTAATAGCCCAATGAAAATGGCCTTAGCCCAATAAAATAAAATATGGCAACGACTTTATTTCTTTCCTTCGTCTATGTCTGCTTTCCCCCAACAATTTCCTTATCTCATTTAATTCCCAAAAGCCTCTCAATTTTTTCTTGTTGACTTTGGCTGCGAACTCATCAACCCAAATAAAACTTCTCAAAGCTTTGGCATTGTTCTAGTATGATTTTCCCAATCATGCAGCTTCTCCCCGTAGACTATAAAATAAAAACATAATGAATGTGTCAAGATACTAACATAATTCATATATTTTATGACCAACTAATGTGAAACTTAAAATATTAAATATTCAAAAACGTTCATACATTAGTTCCTTTTCTTAATCATTTGTCATTTTTTTTCTTTTCTTTATATCTTAGTTAACCTCACAAACACATGAATTGAATTAATTACATTCTCAATATCAATAATCATAACATACGACATCAGGTTCCATTTAAAATTACCAACTTCAATTATGAACCAAAATGTAAGTAGAATTCAATAAAAAAACAACCCTAAAGTTACTCAAAAGTATAGGAATATTTATATAAAATATGAATATTTTAGACTACATTAAATATCCCCACACTTAAACCTTTTTCGTCCCTGAAAAAGAATCTATGCATACGGAATCAGAGATTGATAAATACTCGGGTCAAAAGCATATGTATATTTTATTAAAACCAAAACTTGCGTTAGCCGCGATTGCGAATATAATTGTCCCTTTAAACCCGAATCCAATCTCAAGCCCTTATCATGTGAATTTAATTTAAGTGCGGTCAATCTACCTAGGGTCTCACACTAGAATCTACAGTTCACCTACTCCCGCCTCAAGCTTATAGGACTAAAGGATCGATCACTGGATCAATTCCCAACCGTCTTATATCAAAACCAAGAGAATTTACAATCAAATTTTTTTTTCACTTTTTTTTCTGCATTTTTTCTTTTTAATGAGCATAGACGTTGCTTTCCCTAACCCAGAGGCATTGCGGCTGTAGAGTCGCTATCCCCAACTCGGATTACTTAGGCTTCGGTACTTTTTTTTTCTTTGCACAGTCGATTTCACACATCCTAGCGGTAATTCGGTTGTAGAGTCGCTATCCCCAACCCAAACTACATAGGAATGCATTACTTTCATTTAGTTTCTAGCTCACTTTTTATTCTATTTTTTTTTTCGCAAGATCACAAACTCTAACGGTTTTAACTCATAACGGTGCCCCTTATACTCTTATTGGCATTTTTAATTTCCCATATTTCCCAGGCGAAAACCCACTAGTAGATCGACAATTAAGGTATATTAGCTCAAAGGGACTTAAAACCAAACCCGGGCCTATCCACATATCCCTAACTAGACGCAAGCTCGATTTATTTAATCTCTTATTATCATTATTTGAACCCGAACAAAAACCCATATTTTCTATCATTTTCCGTATTAATTTGCAAACTTCTTTATTCAAAAGACATTTTCTGATTTTTTCAATTTTTTTTTCTTGGATTTTTTTAAATTTTTTATTTTTATTATTATTTTTTTTTTTTGTATTTTTTCAAATTTTTATGACTCAAAACTCTACTAGCTAGACACTAAACGATAGTTTCCCATCCCCACACTTAAACTCTACATTGCCCTCTATGTAGGATGGAAACCGACTCAAAAGACTAAAATAAATATGAAATAAAAAGACTAATGGCATAATTAGAAAGGACTTAGCTGGTTAATTATCGCATAAGCTCCAAAACTCTTGTCCAATCCAGCTTGATCGTATAGCATTTCGTTCGCGATCGGCTTTGACTCTAACTAGTACACTTGGAAAATGCCTGATATCTGAAAAGCAGCTCCGAAAATCACCCGAATGGAGATTGAGTACGGGTGGTACATATTCAAACATGCATAAACAAAAACAAGCAAAAACCAAAGCAGTACCGACTAAAAAAAACAACTCAAAAACTACTAACAAAGACTCAATATACAAAAACTACGACTCAAAATACAAACTTTACAAAACCTCCCCACACTTGAATTTAATTAGGAGGCTTTTCTTTGATCTGAACCCTATCTAACCCGTTTAATTCCACCCGGTTCTCAAAAATATTTAAAAATTTAACGGTGGAATAATAAAATATTTTAAAATTCTTAAACGAGTCAGACCACCAAAATTTATACTTACCTGGAAGAAATCGGACGCGTGGCATATAACGAGAAAACTGATCGTGCGACAACGGCTCCTTCTTGTACCAGCCTTCAATCCTCTTTCGTTTTTCATCTTTTCTTTTTCTTTTCTTTGCCTTCTCCCGTGGTTTTGATTTTTTAGTTTCATTTATCACTAATACCACAGGCCAGCTATGGTGTTCTTCCTCTTCCACCACTTCTTCTTCTTGTTTGATGTCCGTCATTGGGCTTCCTTCAAGTAAAGCTTCTAAGTAAGCAAGGTCTCCCTCCGGATCAAACTCCCTTACCTCTTCATCTACCGGCAACCCATCTAGTTCTTCCTTAAATTCATTTTCCCAGGACATCTGATCTTCACTAGATGGCTGCTCAACTTGTTCCTCCTCTTCTCCTTTTCTTTCTATCTCCACTTTTTCTTCTTTTCTCTCCACATTTCTCCATATCGTCTCCCCATCAGTAAGCTCGGGGATCACTATCGCCTTGTAATTCATGCTTCGAACTGTAATCCACTCATCATCATCATCATCATCATAGCCCCACTGTATTTGTTGTTTCTGCTCTCGGTTTCCCCAACCCATTTCCAGCCGAGCAGCGATCGCACATTCTTCATACCAGTGCGGTCCACCACATTCTTCACACCTTGGATCCCTTTGCCGACTGAGGTCACACTCTATCATTAGGCCTATTAGCCGGATCATTCGCTCAAGTATGTCGACCATTTTTGGAAACCTTGGATCCCCGTACTCCTGAAATTCTTTTATCTTCTGCACGAAACTCATAACTATTTCCATGAACGTAAAAAAATGGGGAAACCGCTCAATAGCATTTGTTGAATACCCCTGCGACGAATATTGATGCGGCTGCACAAAGAAGTTAGCATAATAATCTATAGAGGACCCCTCATATTGTGGGCATTTAACTGTAAAGTGAGGTCCTCCACAAATTTCACACATATTTACTAGACTCAATATAAATAAAATAAATAAAAATAAAACAAAACTAAAAGACACGAACAATTAGACTCCTACGACTCAATATACAAAAGCAAGTAGCACGTATGATGTCAGTTAAGTCCAAATAAAGTAATCACCGTAATTTCCAAAGAGTCACCGGCAACGGCGCCAAAAACTTGATGTGCTAAAAGTGGTTAAATAAAAACTACTAAAATTAACCTAATCTAGACACTCTAAGCTTTAAATTTATAAACTTAGACTCGATCTAAAACTAAACCATGCAACCGGCAAGTGTACCGGTCAATGCAGTATAGCCTAAGTAAGTCTGAGTATCGAACCCACGAGACTCTCTAGTTACGCTAATTAGACTCTATCTAGACTTAGACTGACACATACTCTAACTTGTTTATTTGTTGGGGGGGGGGGGGGGGTTACGAAAAAACTAAGGAAATCTATATTAAACTACTAAATAATTAACTAAAACTAGACTAAATACGAAGGACAACAAAGACGATTCTTATATGAGAGACGAGACCACCTAGACTAGAATCCTGGATTGACTTTAAAGAATTACCCATTAAGTTAAGTGCATGAGCTATGGAACCGGGATCTTAAAATACTAAACCTATTAAGAACCAACGAGGCCCCTCGACCCTTCTCAAGGAGAAACCTGTGGAGCTACCTAGGCCGTTAATCCTACCGGTTATTAGACGCTTTTCCAATTGTCTAATTATTGTGTAAGTACCCTAACGTTGACCTATTCTTTTCCAATCCTAGATCTAGGGTAGTTTGAAGTAATTAATTTGACTTGATAGACTAATAAAACCGACAGGTAAACCAAGACACGACCTTTTCCAAGGACTATCTAAAGCAATTCGCCGGGTAAGACCTACCAATAGCCCCTCACTTTCCAGGTATTAGGACTAGTAGAACACTAAGACTTAGCAAATTATTACCAGTTACTTCTAAGGATTATTGCGCAATTCTCCCTAAAGAGTTAAGGTTTTCTAACGTGATATAGAGACTCACCAAAATCCTAAACCCTAGTATGACTCTATGTTGTGATATAGACCGTCACTAAGAATCATACGAAGCAAATGAAAATAATAAACCAAATTAAAGTACGCATGTGCATCAAATCATTAAAACAAACTCTTTACTAAACACAATTAATCCATAACATTCATGCAAATAACGAAAAAGGTAAATACTTCATATCAATCAATTCATAAAGTCTAGGTGGCTTAAATGTTTAGCCAAGCATCATGGTCTTAAAAACAATTAAACAAAGTCTCAAACAAGAATTCATCGATGTCAAACAAGAAAAATAGAAAACTAAAGAAATCGAGTAAAAAACCCGTTAATCCCTTGCTCTCCAAGCCTCTCGCGTGATCCCGATGATTCTTCGTTCCTTGCAAAAAGATCTAGTTCGTCCCTTCAAATATGATCGTATGTCGTCTCCTCACGTGCGGCTGATTGTGCTGATGTACGGCTCCCCTCTTTCTACGAATATATATCTCCTTCGTATCTCTTTTTGAATGTCGCCTCCTAGGTATTGTGTTCTAAAATAAATATGTCCCCCCTTTTGTGATCTCTCCCCAAATATATTAATGTCCCAATGAAAATGGCCTTAGCCCAATAAAATAAAATATGGAAACGTCTTTATTTCTTTCCTTCGTCTATGTCTGCTTTCCCCCAACAATTTCCTTATCTCATTTAATTCCCAAAAGCCTCTCAATTTTTTCTTGTTGACTTTGGCTGCGAACTCATCAACCCAAATAAAACTTCTCAAAGCTTTGGCATTGTTCTAGTATGATTTTCCCAATCATGCAGCTTCTCCCCGTAGACTATAAAATAAAAACATAATGAATGTGTCAAGATAATAACATAATTCATATGTTTTATGACCAACTAATGTGAAACTTAAAATATTAAATATTCAAAAACGTTCATACATTAGTTCCTTTTCTTAATCATTTGTTATTTTTTTTTCTTTTCTTTATATCTTAGTTAACCTCACAAACACATGAATTGAATTAATTACATTTTCAATATCAATAATCATAACATACGACTTCAGGTTCCATTTAAAATTACCAACTTCAATTATGAACCAAAATGTAAGTAGAATTCAATAAAAAACAACCCTAAAGCTACTCAAAAGTATAGGAATATTTATATAAAATATGAATATTTTAGATTACATCAGAAGATTGACAAGACGCGCAGGAGTAGTGTTAAACTCCTCAAGGTTCGATGGAACGCGCGTCACGGCCCAGAATTCACTTGGGAGCGTGAGGATCGCATGAAAGCAAAATACCCGCATTTGTTCCCCAAGACCCCTGCAGCTAGTAGCAGAACAAAAATTTCTGGACAAAATTTTCTTAACAGGGGGAGAATGTGACAACTGTAAAAAATCGAGGTATCCGCACAATTTAATTAACCATGATTAGTGCTTAATGACTGTGCTGAATTACAAATAACTGTTTTCTGACTACTGCATCATACTTACATGTGCATCACACATTTCTTAATGTCACATCATTTTTACATGCAAACGTTAGTGACATAAACGATGCACAAAGCACGGTTAGCACAGTTAGCGGATAACTCAGAAAAATGCTGACAAGGTTCAGTACATAGACAGACGGTGTTTTAAGACCCAGTATGGGCCAGAGGCTAAGTACTACACTAGTATGGTGTGTAGGGAACTAAGGACCACAAAACTGCATTCCTAAGTGATAGTTTAAGTGCCGGAAAGTGCCTAAAACCCACATAAAGTGCTGAATTCAGCATATTTCAGCAAAAATCAGCTTTTTAACAAGCTAGTAACATGCAAAAATATGACTAAATGGTCCTGAATGCTTTCCTAAGTGTCGAGAATTAAAAGTGTCACAAAAGGGTACATAAAGATCACTAAACGGTATATTTTGACACTTTAACGAACCCGTATCTAACCAAACAACCGGACACTACCCAAAACACTAAAATTATACTAGAAACATTGTTTTAAGGTTTCTAAGCTAGTTATGGGCCCCGAACACCCTAACACACTGTATAACACCTAATACACATAAACACTAACTATTACACTTAAGATCTAACTAATTAACCTAACTATCCATTAGACCCCAAACAATACCCCCCCCCCCCATGGTGGACGGTCACCAAAGGTGGCCCACCCTTGATCACACTAAATCTCCTTTGATTTGGTTAGAGATCTTGTATGTACTAATAAGGACACATTATCCATTGGTTAATTCTCTAAACTTGGTTATAAGTGCAACAAGCTAGATCATTCCCTCATATCTCTCACACACACAAACACACACTCCAACTCTCCCTCTCTTTGCTCCCTCTTGGCCGTGAACAAGCAACAACATCACCATCATCTTCAACTCACTTCCATACATTCCATACACTCACAAAGGTGCTAGAAGGTCTACAAGAAAGCTTGGTGGTCTTGGAGATTGAAGGACCTCTCCCATTTGCTATTATCCAAAACATTTGTCACCTTCATCTTCTTGTGTTCATCCCTAGCCCTTGTGCTAGTAGTAAGGCCCTTATAATCTCTTGTTACTTCTAATTTTGTTGGTTAAAAGATGATGAACATTGTTAATCTTGACGAACACTAAAGAACATGATCATGAAACTTTAACATAAGCTTAATAACATAAGAATACATGTTGATTAGTGTTGATGTGCTTCTTGATGATTGATTATTTGTGTTAGTGATGTTAGACATCATATGAAACCTACTAGATTATGATTAAACACATGATCTAGTAAGTTAAGATGATGATCATGTGAAAGACCAAGATGATCATACTTTGTGTGTACATGAACTTGAATGATGAAATTTGTTTTCATATGTGAAGATGATTTAAACAAAATACAAGTCTTGTAAGTGGATGATTTCCAAAATAGCTTTCCAAAGAAACTAAGTTAAATAACAAGATTTACATAGACTTGGTTTTTACATAAACAAACACTATTTTTAAGGGTTAAACTAGTGTAGAAACACTTGGGAAGCAAGAAGATTTCATAAAGAAATGTTTTTGTAAAACATGTTTACATGTTGTAAACACCTAAATCTTTCAAGAATGAAACTTTTAAAGAAGTAAATACATTTCAAAGGGTAACTAAACGTACTAAACACACTACCAAGTTACTACAAGTTTTTATGAAAGTTCAAGTTCATTTTGTTATGTAAATCACATGATTATGGCAAAATAGTAAGTGTAAGTTGCTTAGGGTTGATTGTTGATTGTTTGTGATGATTTTGAAAAGAAAATGATATGCTTTGATAGCATGGACACCTCTATTTTTAAGGGAAACTGTGGCAAAATTTTCTAAAAATATAAACACTTAGAAAAATATTTTCAAACAAATATTTACAAGTGTATTTTGAGCATGAGTTTTTCAATATAAACTTTGTCATAATTTTTGTTACAAAAATACAAATATTGGAGGTTGATTTTTATAAATAAAAATGGGTAAATATATATTTAGAATATATATACATTAAAGACATGATGCGTGTGAATATTTGTATACTTGGTGTAATAGTTATATTATTTTAGGGTTAAAGTAATATAACTTAACAAAAATACCAAGAATTCACAATCCAAAATATTACAAAAAATCTCAAGGAATAAATACACAAGTTACACATATAATATTGGGAAACCGAACGAAAGAATGTAACTTACAAAAATATTCCGGAAAATACTTTTATAAATGTATTTTTGGTAAATAATATTTTCGTAAATAAGGGATGAAAATATGATTTTTGTAAATATTACCAAGTTATATCATATTTTTGACAAGGAGAAAGTATATTATTTTCGGGAAGTGATGCGTAGTCGAGTATTATATATATTAGGTGTATATTTTAAGCCCCTTTAACACTTTTTAGTCAAGTTTTAAATTTATAAAACACGATATTTACTAACACTAGACACACATATGGGCAAGTGCACCAATCGTGAGCGTAGTATAGTGTTGGTAAGATACCGAGGTCGTCCAAGGACACAAGAGCTTTTAGTACCGGTTTATCCTCAACGTCTAATCAAATCAAAAAGTTTAGAAAAATGTTTTAAACTAAGAAAAATAAAAACTAACTAAAAATGCTGAAAAATAAAAATAAAAAGAAAAACAGATAGACAAGATGAATCACTTGGTTCCGACTCGTATCTAGTGTAACCTTTGATTATTTCCGCACTTTTGCACTATTTTATGAGATTATATTAGTTATTGTAGTAGGCCCCTCTTTTGAAGGTGACGTTACCCTCACCCCAGTAGTTTGAGTCAGCAAGGTTACAATCCTAAAAGGGTGGATTATTGAAAGATAATTAATTAAGTTATTAATGCAAATTATGGTAGGCCCCTCTTTTGGAGGTGACGTTACCCTCGACTAAGTAGTCTGAGTCAGCAGGGATACAGTCCTAAATAGCCGGGTTATAGTATTAATAGTAGTTAACTTATGAGGGGATCAAAGAGTTTGGACCCCCGCCATCCAATACCGTTAAGTATTGAAGGATGTCCTACTAAATTTGACCCAGGTCCATTGCAGGACCTCTAAACGCTGAACAATGACAAGACCTTTACCAAACCGTTCCCTTAACCCCCGACCAGGTAGCCAACATACCTCCATATAGACCGTGGAGATATGAATGGTGAAAATATTTTATTTTATATAGACAGTAAAATAATGCCAAGACACCACGGACAAACGATAAGGAAAGATCACCTTCAACATAAGAAACTAGTTATTAAAGTCATTAATACAAAACCAAGTAAAAAGTGCGAAAAGATTAGAAATAAAAAGTATTACACTAGACACTTTGTGATGTAGCGCGTGATAGGGAAACGAAGATTAAACACGTTGATTCAAAGAATACCCATGTGTTCTTCCCCAACCCCCAAATTGCAACCCAAAGGCCACGGAATTTGAAGTGAAAAATTCAGTAGTTTCAAAATTCAATTCTGATCATTCATATTACTAGAGGGACATATAAATAGAAACCGAAATTCGAAATGGGCCTAAAAAAGATAACGGGCCAAACACACGGCCTAAAACAAAATGCCCAAAATTGTTCAAAAAACATAAAAATGCAAATAAGTAATAGAAATAAGTGTTTTTTGGCCCGGACGATGACCCAAACCGCCATAGGCATTTGCAGCAAGATGGAGCTCGTTCTCAAGTTCGTTTCGCCTGGTCGCACGCCCAAAACGGACCCCCGTAGCACAAGTTAGAGCCATTTTAGTGAAGCCCCTTTTGTTACGCGGTCTTGGGCCTCCAAATACAAAATAGCCCGTTCCTCCACACTTGGGCCCGCATCACTTTGTCTTCACCAAGTGATGTAAGAGACTTAGGCAAACATGGCCTTGATTGTCAAGAACTCTTACGATCAATCTTGGATCCCGAGACGACTCACACACTCTATGATGGACAATGGATGATGGTGGTGGATGATGGTGTTTTGGTGGTGGTGGGTGGTGGGTGAAGTGTGAGAGAGGTGGTGTGCCAAGGGATGGTTTGAGCTTGAGCCAAGCACTCCTATTTATAGGCTGAACAGAAGCTCGGGCACGGCCCCGTGTCCAGTGGGCACGGCCCCGTGTCCACATCCTCTCTTTCTTCATTTAATGCAGCTTTGTCTTATTAGTTGAGCACGCCCCCGTGTCCGCTGAGCACGACCCCATGTGCAGAAGAATCTTTGTACTATAAAGATTTTCCTAGATTGTGCGAATCTTATAGTTGACCACGGCCCCGTGTCCGCTGAGCATGGCCCCGTGGTGGGCAATAGAAGCTTCTACGACTTTGTCTTTTCTGCTGACACTTGGGCACGCCCCCGTGCTGGCTGAGCACGGGGCGTGTTCAGTCTTCTGTTATCTTGTTTTGCTTGGGAAGATGCTGTCGTGGGGTCGGGCATGTCACGTCTTGTTCCTTTTCTTGTATTTATGTTAGATTTTGGTGTCTTTTTGCTTCTTTTGTTAATTTGAGCTCGTTTAATCCTGAAAATACAAAAGGAAGACAAAAGCACACTTTTTCCAACATTAGTACTAAAAAATGGTTAGTTTTATGCCACAATTGATGAAATTTATATGTTGCATTTTGCACACATCAAATACCCCCACACTTGAATCTTTGCTTGTCCTCAAGCAAAACTCTTTAATAAGTGGCTATTACACTCCCAAATGGAATGGGTAGAGAAGAAGGTTTTTGGGCTTGTCAAAGAGTGTCGGGATTTCCAAGATTCTTTATTTAGTTTTATTTTTATTTATTTACAATCCTATTCGTCATGATTTATTTAAAACTTTTCATAAGATAAATTACTTATTAGGGCATAACATGCCTTTTTTTAAAATTCTATTTATATACAAGTTCACATACCTTACGGGGATCACTCAACACTCGGCCGAAGATGTATTTTTGTGGATCACTCGAGAGCGGCATGGAACTTACTCCTACCATAGGCTTGCCAAGCAATCAATCCTCCTCCTTTTTAACCTATATACCTTTGTAAATATCAAGAGGACTTTGTGGGTGAAGGGTTAGGCTTGGGTTAAAGGTAGGTGGTTGGGTTAGTGGTTAGTAAAAAGGGCGAAAGCGTAACAAGCGTCGGTTCTCGTAAGACTTTTTATTTTTGTAACTTTTATTTTGATGAAGCTACTTTTCAAACAAAGTTATTTTTGATAAACTTGTTTGTTTATTTTCTTTTGCTTCATCATCGATACACAATTTTTTTTTTTTAAAGTCATACGAAAAACCGAACTTGTTACTAAAACAAAGGGTTAAAAATAAAAAAAAAGGTTTTGGTGGGTAAAAGGGTGTTTGGTTTGGGTTATGAAATGAAAAGGTTTAGGCTTAAATGGGCTAACTAGGGGGATTTTGGGTAGGTGGTAAAAAAGAAAAATAATGGTTTAGAAATAAAAAGGGTTAGTCCTAATTCCTCCATCATTTACTTACTCGGGTTTTAAGTTGGTAAGGACTGGGAATGTATCGTCATGGCAAGTTCTAGAGTCGTAAGAACCAAGCGGCTATTCACACAAGAAACGAAAAATGAGCATTTAGTCTAATGATATATAATTGTATGCTCAATAAAGGCTCAAAACTCACTTTTGTGGGAATGGGTTTTTATGTGATCAAGTATATATAATTAAATTTTAACTAAGCTTGTTATGCCTTTTCATAATTTTCTTATGTTGGTCTTTTTATCACGACGCTATCGGTTGTAAATTTGTAAAAATATAACCTTTTTAAGAACTTGAATTTCCCGAGTTAAACCTAGACAAGTAAAAAAAATGAAAATTTTTGAAAAAATTTGGGGTGATTAGCGGTTCCAATAGAGTTTTGTGTAAGGCTTGTATTTAGGACTTGCAAGATTCAAGGTTTTAGCATCCCCCCCACACTTAAATTACACATTGTCCTCAATGTGTCCCAAAAATAAGTTTTTAGGTTGAATGAATGTGTAAAAAGGTGTAAAAAGCAAAATTTTGTGTTACTGGTTACCTGGGCACGACCCCGTGTTGAGTGGACACGACCCCGTGCTCAGGTGCCAGTAACGAAAACTTAAAGAAGGTGAACACGGGGGCGTGTTGGTTGAACATGACCCCGTGTCTGTCAAGGTCTGCAGAATTAAAAAAAACAGCAGGTTCAGGGTAGTGGGCACGGGGGCGTGTCAGCTGGACACGGCCCCATGTGGACAATCTGCAAGGTTGAAAAACAGGTTTCTTTCTTCGGTTCTCATGTCCCGGCTTTAGTAGTACTAATGCTTAGTACTCTAAGCCTCGTAGGTACCTGTTTAATCAATAAACACTCCACCAAAACATAGCAAACATCCTAATTTTACCAAGTTCAACATCCATCTCAACAAAGTTAAAAGAAAAATAAATGCAGAAAATAAAAGAAGTTAGGGAAAGTAAATTGTTTAACACTTGGCACGCAGGCCTCAAATTGTTCAAGATGGAAAAGGGTTAACCTGGGGAATCATCAACCAACCGCTTCTTCCTCCGCTCCTCCCGCCTACTCCATGGCATCGTCATCATCATCATCATCATTCCCTCCATGGCCTGCAATGTGGTACCGGATATATCCAATATCATCTTGGATATCGGTTATGTTTCTCTCGATCGCCCCAACCCGGTTGTACGTGTTGCTTGCCATATTGAAGGTGTTCCTGGTGCACATGAGATTTTCCTGCAAAAAATCATGTAAACTTTGAAAGTTAGGAAAACCGCCTCCCGAGGAGGAGGATTGGCCCGGATCACCGTGGGGTTGGGGTTGGTATTGGTATTGATGATGTTGCGGAGCGTGGAGGACAAGTGCTTCTTGCGGGTTCCATGCATGACCTTGCATCCTTTGAAAGCTCATCGTCCCGTCTTCAGCTTCATAAATTAGGTTCATTGAGCGGCAGATGTGTATATCTACCCTACCCGACCAAGGGCTCCTCTTAAATGACCTAGGTATGCGGGTGAAGTGCTTGAAGAGACGGTACACCCATCCCCCAAAGAAGATAGGGGTTGGTGCACTAGCAAGGCGGTTATGATGCATGTTTCGGAGCATAAGGAACGGAACATCGAGTGGCCTACGGTTGTGGATGCAATGGAGGACAACCAAATCTCTTAACCCAACGACGCCACTGCTATCATGCCTTTGGCTAAGAGAGTAGCCGAGGAGCCTATGAATGTATCTGTAGAGCGGATCCCTCAACTTCGTACTCTTAGTGCTGCTCGGATTGTAGTACCATTCACCAATCTGAGCCCAAATGGCTTGGCGTTCGTTCTCACCTATCTCTCGCATCCCTCCGGTATTTTCCTCGTTTCCCGCATCCTCTTCCGCATACAACCCTACAATCGACCCAAATTGTGCCATAGAGATCGAATACCTAGTTCCGCCACATCGGAATGCTACCCCATCATTGTCGGATGGGTCGCACCTTGAGTTGAATGTGAAGGTGCTATAGAATTCCAAAGTGCATTCGTGGACGGAACGGAGTCTAGTTGTTAAAGCGACTCTGAGTGGTCCCGTGACAATGTTGTTGAAACGGTCGATTTGGTTCACCATGGTTAGCAAATCTGTGCATGCTTGCCTTGGGTATTCCTCCGGCCTTGTTTGAAGTATTTCGTATCTAGCCCTCTCATTGAGCTCATTGGCGTTAAACCTTGTGAATTTCCTAGCCATCTGAAAGAATACACCAAAAGTTAGCACGAAACAGAAGTATTTTCGGACAAAAATGCAAACAGTGGGCTGGACACGACCCCGTGTTCAGCGGACACGGCCCCGTGTCCAGGCGTCTGTTACACAAAAATTTCATTTTTCGACCCGGTTTCGAAAACTTGAAAATTTTTGGTCCAATAGGTGCAGTTTCCCCCGAAAATGAAACCCTAAGTGTCGTTTTTCCCAAAATAACCCGTTTACCCATTCAATTTTATCTTTTTCGGTTCAAGAACAAGGGTTTGGGGTTTTTGTGAGAAATCAGGTGAATCTAAGAACAATACAAGTGTATTTACTTCCCTTAACACTAATTTAACTAAATGCAAACAGATCTAAACAAAAATTTGAGGTTCGATCCGGATGAACTTCAAGAACCCTAGATTTTTTCCCAAATTTTTGGTGTTTTAACTACATGCAAGTAACTAATCTAACTATTAAAAGTGATAGAATCATACCTTGATGTTGTTAGAGTGATAGGAGACGTCGAAAATATGCGAAAAATCGCCTGGAACCATCGCTTTTTCGGGGAAACGGGGCGTGTGGAATGAAGTAACTGTTTTGAAAAAAGGGATATATCCCGTCTGCAGCGCGAACAGGGCCCCGTGTCCAGCGGACACGGCCTCGTGCCGAGCAAAGTTTTTGAATTTTTTTTTAGTGCTCGTGTGAGTGCCCTTGTTTCCCATAAACTTTGGTTAGAAAACTTACCGCTTAATCGCTCGTAACTTACCAGGTATGCTGTTGGTTTCATTCTTCCACTGTTTGAAGCGAGATCTCTTCCTCTTCATCCTCAATGAATCCTTGATAGAGTTTCAGCCATTGGCCATTGACTTTGAATGGAGGTCCATTTCGAGATTTAATTTCTACTGCACCGTGTGGGAAAATATGGGTGATGGAAAAAGGTCCTGACCACCTAGACTTTAATTTACCAGGAAACAATCGAAGTCGTGAATTAAACAAAAGAACTAGATCTCCTACTCGAAATTCATTAGGTTTAATATGTTTGTCATGCAAATTTTTCATTCTTTCCTTATAAATTTTGGAGTTTGAGTATGCATAATTCCTAAGCTCGTCTAATTCATTTAATTGACAAAATCGATTTTTACCAGCAAATTCTAAATCTAAGTTTACATTTTTGATTGCCCAGTAGGCTTTGTGTGCAATTTCTACTGGCAAGTGACAACTTTTTCCGTAGACTAGCTTATATGGGGTTGTACCTATTGTTGTTTTATAAGCAGTTCGAAAAGCCCATAAAGCATCGTCTAATTTATCTGCCCATTCCTTTTTATTTAACCCTACGGTTTTTTCAAGTATTCGTTTTAAACCTCTATTAGTCACTTCGGCTTGTCCGTTTGTTTGAGGTTGGTATGCTGTTGAGACCTGGTGATAGACCCCATATCTTGTTAAAAAAAATTCAAGTTGATGGTTGCAAAAATGGGTACCTCTATCACTTATTAATGCTTTAGGTGTGCCAAAACGAGAGAATAATTTTTTCAGAAATCTTACCACGACTCTTCCATCATTTGTTGGAAGTGCCTCGGCCTCTGCCCATTTAGACAAGTAGTCTACTGCCACAAGTATATATTTGTTTCCTTTCGACGGTGGGAAAGGTCCCATAAAGTCGAGTCCCCACACATCAAAAATTTCACAAACAAGAATGCCATTTTGTGGCATTTCATTTTTGGAAGAAATATTACCTGTTCTTTGGCAAGCATCACATGTCTTAACAAGACTTTGGGCGTCTTTGTAAATGGTTGGCCAATAAAATCCTGAATCAAATACCTTTCGTGCGGTACTAGCGGCACCATGATGCCCTCCGTATGGACCTTCATGACAATGGCGGAGAATTCTTCGTGCTTCGCTACCATGTACGCATCGTCGGACGAGTTGGTCGGCACACATTTTGAAAAGATACGGATCTTCCCAAAAATAGTGTTTCACATTGGCAAAGAAATTTTTTCTTTGATGATGTGGCCAACCTTTTGCGACTATACCGCTAGCTAAGTAGTTAGCATAGTCGGCGTACCATGGTTCTTCCTTGTATTCCACCATTTCTAGGGACTAAGTTGGAAATTTTTCGTTGATTTGCTCGTCCCTAGTTGCCTCCAAAGCTGGGTCTTCTAAGCGCGAAAGATGATCTGCTGCGGTATTTTCTGCTCCTCTTTTGTCTTTGATTTCAATGTCAAATTCTTGGAGGAGTAGAATCCACCGAATCAAACGTGGTTTTGCGTCCTGCTTTTTGAAGAGATATCGAATGGCTGCATGATCTGTATAGACTATAGTTTTAGAAAGAACAAGATAAGAACGAAATTTATCAAAAGCAAATACCACAGCTAGTAATTCTTTTTCAGTTGTTGTATAATTTTCTTGTGCATCATTTAGCGTTTTACTAGCATAATAAATTGGGTGGAAATGCTTTTCTTTTCTTTGTCCCAAGAAAGCTCCAACTGCAAAGTCACTAGCATCACACATGATTTCGAAAGGAAATTTCCAATCAGGCGCTATCATGATAGGTGCATTGACTAACATTTCTTTTAAGGTTAGAAATGCTTGATTGCAATCCTTGTCAAAGATGAAAGGAGCATCTTTTTCAAGTAATTTTGTTAGAGGCCTAGAAATTTTAGAAAAGTCTTTGATAAACCGCCTATAAAATTCGGCATGTCCTAGGAAACTTCTGATAGCTCTTACGGAGGATGGAGGCGGTAGTCTAGAAATGGTATCTATTTTGGCTCGATCCACCTACATTCCTTCGCTTGAGATCTTGTGACCGAGTACTATTCCCTCCGTTACCATGAAATGCCATTTTTCCCAATTAAGGGCGAGGTTAGTTTCCTCACATCGGGATAGCATTCATTCAAGGTTATCGAGGCATTGGTCGTATGAATCCCCAAAGATAGAAAAGTCGTCCATAAAGACTTCCATTGTCTTTTCTATCATGTCATGGAAAATGGCTACCATGCAACGTTGGAATGTTGCGGGGGCATTACTTAGACCAAACGGCATGCGTCGATAAGCAAAAGTTCCATAGGGACATGTGAAAGTTGTCTTTTCTTGGTCTTCGGGTGCTATCGGGATTTGAAAGTAACCTGAAAAACCATCCAAGAAACAATAAAATTTATGACCGGATAATCTTTCTAACATTTGATCAATGAAGGGTAAAGGAAAGTGATCTTTTCTTGTAGCTTCATTTAATCGTCTATAATCTATACATACTCTCCATCCTGTGACAGTTCTCGTTGGTATTAATTCATTTTTTTCGTTAGTTATTACCGTCATACCTCCTTTCTTTGAAACTACTTGGACGGGACTCACCCAAGGACTATCAGAGATAGGATAGATAAGTCCGGCGTCAAGTAATTTGATGACTTCGTTTTTAACCACCTCTTGAACATTTGGATTTACTCTACGTTGTGGTTGTATTACCCATTTGTAGTCATCGTTCATTAAAATTTTGTGTGTACACATGGAAGGACTAATTCCTTTTATGTCTACAAGTTTCCAAGCTATTGCGTTTTTATGTTTTTTCAAAAGACTAATTAATTTTTCTTTTTCTAAGCTATCTAATTTAGACAAAATAATTACAGGTAAATTACCATCTTTGTCTAGAAAAACATATTCCAAACCTTTTGGAAGTTCTTTGAGCTCAAGTGGTAGGTCTTTAGGAGACTCCTTATTTGGTTGCTCATTTCAATCAAGAACTTTAAAAGTTTGTTCTATGGTGACCTCTTCTTCAACAAAGTGGTCAATCTCTTCACTTGTATCGGGTGGTTCATCTTCATCTTCAATTAGGGGGTCATTATTGCCGAAAGGATATTTCATTGACCGTTCGAGATCGACACTTCTTTTAAATGCCCCTAATTGAAGAGGTAGATTGTTGAACTTCCGGTTTTTCAAAGCTTCGTGAGTTTTTACAAATGGTCGTCCCATCACTAGAGGAGCGTCATCAAGGATGACAAAGTCGGTCGGGATTTGTTTGAACCAATACATCCTCAACTATACCGATTGATTTTATTACTTTCCGATTGGATAGAAAAATGGGTATTTGAAGTGGAGAAAAATCACTAATACTTAATTTTTCGAAAATGTAGTTAGGCATTATGTTAACACAAAGATCTTTATCGATTGTGACATTACTAATAAATGAATTTTGAAAGAAACATGGAACCGGTGTAATGTTAATTTCAAATGGGTCTTCTTTTATTAGCGAGGTTTGATCATTAGTTAACTTAACACTTACCGTTTCATCAATTTTAGTGTTAGTGTTTAACTCTTTTAAAAACTTAGCATGAGTGGGTACTAAACAATGATTTTCAAAAGAAGGTGACAAGAGATTAATTTCTTCAAAATTAGACTCTTCTTGAATTTTAACGTTGTCGGACTCACCTTTTTCGTTGTTTAACTCATGTGTCGGTTTTTCACTTATTTGTTCTTCCATTTTTACACTTTCGGTTATCTCTTCCTTCTTTAATTCTTCTCTTGCGCGGGACTCCTCTTCCCTTGCGCGAGATTCTTTTATACAACGATCGATAACTCTAATGTGTTCTAATATCCTATCGGTCACTTCGGTTATAGAAAAAGAATCGGGATTTTCAAAGCTTGAATCCGGTTGTTCGATCCTTTGTTCCTCATAATACCCATATGAAGTAGATGGTTCACACCATTGTTCTTCATTGTAAGCATATGATGGATAAGGGTTGTAATTTTGTTCTTCATAATACTCATATGAGGTGGGTTGTTCACGCCATGGTTCCTCATAATAAGCATATGAAGGTGGTGGCTCATATCTTGGTTCCTCAAAGTACGAGTATGGAGGCTCATACCTTGGTTCATCAAAATATGAGTATGAGGGAGGAGGTTCATACCTTTGGTCTTCATAGGATGTGTATGAAGTTGATGGCTCGTACCTGGGCTCCTCATAGTAGGTGTATGAATTGGATGGTTGATATGAGTTACTATATTGAACCGAGCGCGTGTTACGACAATTAGTGCAATAATTACCCCTATAATTATCCTCCTCATAGGTGTAGTTGTAACCTCCTGAGTATTGATCCATAAGAATCACTCAGCAGACCACAACCAAGTCTCGAGATCAGAAAACAAAAATAAAAACGGAAACAGAGGCTGGACACGGCCCCGTGTTCAGTGAGCACTGCCCCGTGTTCAGAGTCTGTATCTGGGCGTTTTAATTAAATTTACTGATTTCGTTGAGCACGGGGCGTGTTCAGCGAGCACGGCCTGTGTTCAAGCTACTGTTACTGGGTGTTTTTATGGAAATGTGCAGCACGGTCCCGTGTTCAGTGAACACGGCCCCGTGTACAGCTTACTGTAAATGTAAATCTAAACTAAACTGCAGAAAAAGTGCGCGCGTTTTAAAAAGGTTTTGAAAAACTGATTAGGCCGTCGATTTTAAGCTTTCTTAAAATCCTTGTGTCCCCGGCAACGGTGCCAAAAACTTGATGCGTAGTCGAGTGTTATATATATTAGGTGTATATTTTAAGCCCCTTTAACACTTTTTAGTCAAGTTTTAAATTTATAAAACACGATATTTACTAACACTAGACACACATATGGGCAAGTGCACCCATCGTGAGCGTAGTATATTGTTGGTAAGATACCGAGGTCGTCCAAGGACACAAGAGCTTTTAGTACCGGTTTATCCTCAACGTCTAATCAAATCAAAAAGATTAGAAAAATGTTTTAAACTAAGAAAAATAAAAACTAACTAAAAATGATGAAAAATAAAAATAAAAAGAAAAACAGATAGACAAGATGAATCACTTGGTTCCGACTCGTATCTAGTGTAACCTTTGATTATTTCCGCACTTTTGCACTATTTTAAGAGATTATCTTAGTTATTGTAGTAGGCCCCTCTTTTGAAGGTGAAGTTACCCTCACCCCAGTAGTTTGAGTCAGCAAGGATACAATCCTAAAAGGGTGGATTATTGAAAGATAATTAATTAAGTTATTAATGCAAATTATGGTAGGCCCCTCTTTTGGAGGTGACGTTACCCTCGACTAAGTAGTCTGAGTCAGCAGGGATACAATCCTAAATAGCCGGGTTATATTATTAATAGTAGTTAACTTATGAGGGGATCAAAGAGTTTGGACCCCCGCCATCCAATACCGTTAAGTATTGAAGGAGGTCCTACTAAATTTGACCCAGGTCCATTGCAGGACCTCTAAACGCTGAACAATGGCAAGACCTTTACCAAACCGTTCCCTTAACCCCCGACCAGGTAGCCAACATACCTCCATATAGACCGTGGAGATATGAATGGTGAAAATCTTTTATTTTATATAGACAGTAAAATAATGCCAAGACACCACGGACAAACGATAAGGAAAGATCACCTTCAACATAAGAAACTAGTTATTAAAGTCACTAATACAAAACCAAGTAAAAAGTGCGAAAAGATTAGAAATAAAAAGTATTACACTAGACACTTTGTCTTCACCAAGTGATGTAAGAGACTTAGGCAAACATGGCCTTGATTGTCAAGAACTCTTACGATCAATCTTGGATCCCGAGATGACTCACACACTCTATGATGGACAATGGATGATGGTGGTGGATGATGGTGTTATGGTGGTGGTGGGTGGTGGGTGAAGTGTGAGAGAGGTGGTGTGCCTAGGGATGGTTTGAGCTTGAGCCAAGCACTCCTATTTATAGGCTGAACAGAAGCTCGGGCACGACCCCGTGTCCACATCCTCTATTTCTTCATTTAATGCAGCTTTGTCTTATTAGTTGACCACGCCCCCGTGTCCGCTGAGCACGACCCCGTGTGCAGAAGAATCTTTGTACTATGAAGATTTGCCTAGATTGTGCGGATCTTATAGTTGGCCACGGCCCCGTGTCCGCTGAGCACGGCCCCGTGGTGGGCAATAGAAGTTTCTACCACTTTGTCTTTTCTGCTGACACTTGGGCACGCCCCCGTGCTGGCTGAGCACGGGGCGTGTTCAGTCTTCTGTTATCTTGTTTTGCTTGGGAAGATGCTGTCGTGGGGTCGGGCATGTCACGTCTTGTTCCTTTTCTTGTATTTATGTTAGATTTTAGTGTCTTTTTGCTTCTTTTGTTAATTTGAGCTCATTTAATCCTGAAAATACAAAAGGAAGACAAAAGCACACTTTTTCCAACATTAGTACTAAAAAAGGGTTAGTTTTATGCCACAATTGATGAAATTTATATGTTGCATTTTGCACACATCAGAAGTAAAAAAATATATTTTCTTGGAATACATTGTTTTGGATAACATAAGTTTACATATATTTTCTGAAGTGGGACTTGAAAATATATTAATTTGAAACTACAAATAAGTTTTGTCAAAAGAAAATTTATGAATAATTTTTCTAAGTAATAAAACATATATTTTGGAAATACGTATTGGATATTTATTCTGGAATAATTAATCAAAAGTTAAGTATAAGAATACTTAACAAATACATGAATGCGAATACACATGTATGAGATACCCCCATCCTTGGGAAGGAAATATAAGTATAAATACTTGAGAAGTATTATCACAAAAATATCGATTAACGATTATTCCAAAAATTTATAAATATAATTTAAGTTGAAATATTAATTATTTTGATGATAATTATATAAACTGGAACAATATCAGAAACGTAACTCAAAAACATTAAAACCAAGACAAGGCACGACCTGTTCATCTAATAGACATTAGTACATTGTAGGTAGTCGTGTTTGCTGAAGGGATTTGAGTTACGAGTACTGAAGACGCAAGACAGTGAGTTCATGTCCCCCTTTTCTTTAAACTGTTTTATTTATTAACTTCGGGGGTGAAATACATGTTACAAAAGGATTACATACAAATACAATTGGTATGGTTAGCCTAGGAAAGTACCATAGATCATGTGAATGGGTAGGCGCATACTTGAGACCATTAATCCTCGTTTAAGGACCGAGGGGCATGAGTGATAGATCTATTTGGGTGTAGCGAGCCCACACCCATGAGGACCAAGGTGGCCCATAGGGTGACTATGTCTTCCAGCCGGAAGCCCGGTACAAATTTGCTAGGTTTGAGCCTTCCTACGCCGTCACACATATCAGTGGCCTTGCAAACCATTGGTGATCTTTTCCTTGTTTGCTTTCATACCGGGATTTACAAATATACATACATGTTTTTAAACTACATGTATTTCAGGGAATTAAGTGGATCTGGCGGGTGTTTGCATGTTTCAAGTTGCGTCATGAATAAAAGATGTCATCCGAGGTCGTAAGGTTTAGGAGATATATCTTATTCCTGGACGAGATACATGGTTCTAAACTCGGTTTTATTTAAGGTCTTTTGTTGAGTCTTCGTGAACTCTCTTTAAAAAATGTTGTGGTTGTAACTTAAATTTGGTGTCTACGTTTCAGACAAGTATGTTGTGGTATTTTCAAAATTTAATTTATGGATGAAAATCTTATGGTTTAATCATATAGTTGTTGTGATTGAATGCTATGGTATTAAGAAAGTCACACCAATAATCACGCTTCCGCAAAAGTCAGGGTGAGACAGCTTTTCTGACGATCACGCGTTGCCGCCATACGATTCCTGATCTGGACAATTTTCTCGGAGGTTTCAAGTACAAGTTCCGGGCCTGTAACCTGGCTGTCACCCACCTCAGCCCAACAGAGAGGTGAACGACATTTCCGTCGGTACAATGCTTCGAATGGAGCTGCCTGAATGCTAGTATGGTAGCTGTTGTTGTAAGAAAACTCTATCAGCGGTAAGTGTTTCTCCCAACCCTTGCCAAAATCAATCACGCATGCTCGCAACATATCTTCAAGTGTCTGGATGGTTCGCTCACTTTGACTATCCGTCTGCGGGTGGTAAGCAGTGCTCATATCGAGACGCAAGCCGAATGATTTGTGCATCGACTGCCACAAATCTAAGATGAAACGCGGGCCCGTGCCTAGAAACCACCTCCTTTAGGTAGATAGCAGCTAGTTGTGAGAACTTATCTGTTTCCTTGATGGCTAGAAAGTGCGCTGACTTTGTGAGGCGATCAACGATCACCCAAATTATGTCATTCCCGTTTTGAGTTCTAGGTAGCCCAGTGACAAAATCCATTGCGATTTGCTCTCATTTCCACATGGGTATTTCTGGTTCTTGCAGCAACCCAGACGGTTTCTGATATTCCTCTTTAACCTTCGAGCATGTCAAACATTTACTCACATAAGTCGCGATGTGAGCTTTCATCTTTGGCCACCAATACATGACTCTAAGGTCCTGATACATCTTATCCGAACGTGGGTGAACAGAGTATCGAGACTTGTATGCCTCGTTCATCACAAGCTCTCTAAGGTTACCAAACAACGGAATCCATATCCGCTCCATAAAATAGTAAATACCATCTGATCTCTTCTCGAGTCGTTTCTCCATACCCCGTAAATACTCAGCTTCATAGTTTTCTTCCTTCAACGCCTCGGACTGAGCCGAACGGATCTGATCAGGTAGGTTAGAATGAATGGTGAGCTGCAAGGCGCGAACACGTTTGGGTTTCGCTTCCTTTTGACTGAGGGCATCAGCTACAACGTTAGCTTTACCCGGATGATACTTGATTGCACAATCATAATCGTTTAAAAGTTCTACCCAGCGACGCTGTCGCATGTTCAAATCCTTCTGGTCGAAAATATGCTGAAGGCTCCTGTGGTCGGTATAAATAGTGCATTTACTACCGTACAAGTAATGCCTCCAGATCTTGAGCACAAAAACTACGGCCCCCAACTCCAAGTCGTGTGTCGTATAATTCCACTCGTGAACCTTCAACTGTCGAGAGGTGCAAGCTATCACATTGTTGCGTTGCATCAGCACGCAACCAAGACCCTGCATGGAAGCATCACAGTATACTACAAAGTCTTTTGTACCTTCAGGTAGAGACAAGATCGGTGCACTGCAGAATTTCTGTTTCAGCAACCGAAAAGCATCTTCTTGTTTTGTTCCCCACGAGTATGCTATGCCCTTCTGTATCAACGAGGTGAGGGGCTGCGCGATCTTCGAAAAGTCTTTAATAAACCTTTGATAATACCCAGCGAGACCAAGAAATTGTCGCACCTCCGAAGGATTCTTTGGTGCCGCCCAATTTCTAACAGCATCAACCTTTGCAGGATCCACGTGTATCCCCAATTCGTTAACAATGTGCCCAAGAAAGTGTACCTCCCGTATCCAGAAGTCACACTTAGAAAAATTCGCATAGAGTTGCTCCTTCTTCAGGAGTTCCAAAATAAGACGCAGGTGCCGCTCGTGATCTTCCTTGCTCTTTGAGTAGATCAAAATGTCGTCTATGAATACTATAATGAAATCATCGAGATACGGTTTGCATACACGGTTCATGAGGTCCATGAAGACCGCTGGCGCGTTAGTCAACCCAAACGGCATAACTAAAAACTCATAGTGCCCATAACGCGTTTGAAAAGCCGTTTTTGGAACATCCTCCTCTCGGACTCTCACCTGATGATAGCCCGATCTTAAGTCAATCTTCAAATAAAAACTTGACCCTTGCAGCTGGTCAAACAAGTCTTCGATGCGTGGCAATGGATAACGGTTCTTGACAGTCACCTTGTTGAGTTCCCGATAATCAATACACATGTGAAAGGACCCGTTTTTCTTCTTTACAAACAAAACTGGGGCTCCCCAAGGCGGAGAGCTGGGTCGAATAAAGCCCCTATCCAGTAACTCTTGCAGTTGGTTAGACAACTCCTGCAACTCTCTAGGTGCTAAACGGTAAGGAGCACGAGCTATCGGGGCTGCTCCTGGTGCAAGATCAATCTGAAATTTCACTTGACGGTGAGGAGGTAAACCAGGAAGTTCCTCAGGAAACACATCGGCAAATTCGCGTACAACTAGCAGATCCTCGATCCTTCTTTCCCCAGAAGGAGTATCAGTAACAAGTGCCAGAATAGCAGGATACCCCTTTCGTAGACATTTCTGCGCTTGCATAGCTGAGATGATTCCAACCATCGTACCACTGCGATGCCCCTGAACCGATAATGACTCTCCACCAGGGAGAGGAATACCTACAATCTTCTCCTTACATAGATCTCAGCTTGGTGTTTAGACAGCCAATCCATACCAACCACTATATCAAAACTACCGAGGGTAACAGGAAGGAGATCAATATCAAACACTTGACCCACAAGATCTAGTTTACACCTAAAAAGAACATGTGAAACTTCTATCATTTTGCCATCGGCTAATTCTACTACATGCTTAACCTCTAAAGGTGTTGGAGTTAACCCTAATCGCTGACTAAACTCTAGAGACACATAACTCCAATCGGCACCGGAATCAAATAACACAGAAGCAATAAGAGTGTTCACAGAAAATGTACCAGTCACGACATTGCCATCATTCCTAGCATCACCAGGGCCGATCGTAAATACCCTTCCACGAGAACCATTGCCCCTATTGTTGTCGTTGTTGTTGTTCCCAGCATTGTTGTTGTTGTTCTGGCGGTTGTTGTCGTTGGCATTCTGATTCAGCTGAGGGCAATCCTGCTTAATATGACCCTCATCCCCGCACTGGTACACCCCTTTTTAAAGCCTTGGTTCTGATAGGACAGTTGCCTTTGCTGCTGCTGCTTATGCTGTTGATTCTGTTGCTGGCTCTGCTGCTGCTGCTTTGGGTGTGGAGCTCTACAGTCCTTTGCCATGTGGCCCACCTTGTCACACCTATGGCAAGTCCGAACACATGACCCATGATGATGATACCCACACCTGTTGCACTTTGGCTTCTTACCAGCATAGGAGCCTTGATTTTGATTGCTGCTCTGGCCTTGGTTAACTGAAGACGACTGACTGAAGCTACGGTTGTTGTTGTTGTTGTCAGGCCTCTTCTGAGATTGACTCGCACTGGTTGCCTTGTTAGTATCATTCCATTTACGCTTGTTATCACTAGCAGGTGTGGTAGCTATAGCAGTAGAGGTAGTAGCAGACTTACGAGGCGGTAGCGATCCACGCTCGACCTCTTGGTCAGTAATCTTATGTGCCAAATGGATGATCTGGGGCAGATTGTTATGGTTTGCAGCAGTGACATACCCCTTTACAGCTGGTGCTAGGCCCTTGAGATACAGCTCAATTCGTCGATGTGGAGGTCGAGACAGGTTAGGGCATAAAATTGCTAGTTCATGAGATCGTTTCGTGTAAGCCTCGATCTCGGATCCTTCCATATTCAAATCGTAGAACTCGTTCTCGAGCTTCTGAATCTCATCACGGGGACAGTACTCTTCTCGCATTAACTCCTTGAAATCATCCCAAGTCGTGGCGTTAGCCATATCGATGCCCAACATCTGCACTTGGGCATTCCACCAAGTTAAGGCACCATCCTCCAAAGTGCCAGTAGCATACTTCACCCGGTCCCCCATGGGACAGTTACACATAGCAAACACTGATTCAGCCTTCTCAAACCAATGCAGTAACCCCACAGCCCCTTCAGTCCCACTGAACGTCTATGGCTTACAGTCCAGGAATGTCTTGAATGTGCAGGCAGGCGGATTGTTTTGATGCGCTGGCTGACCTAAAGGACGAAAGAAATTACAACACAGGGGTAAGAGTTGTGTACATGACACAAGATTAAAGGGTATTTGGCACATTTCGTACCAGCTTGGTAGGCTGCCAAAGCCTCAGCCACACATGTGTTGATTAAGTTTGTCAGCTCAGCTTGGGTCATCGTGATGGGTCATCGTGATGTGACCACGTCCATGACCTCGTTCACTCATGATTCTATATAAGGAAAGGGAACAAATTTAAGAGTCAAGATGAGGTAAAAGTCAAGTCTCACAATGAAATCTACAAACTACCAAGTTTACACACAATAGGGCAGAACCCTTCTCACATTCGCTAAGCCTCACTGGGACTTACATGCACCTCACGTTATTATTATGTGTGCACCCACAATAATAAGGCAATTTGGATGCTCGTCTCAGTGCCTCTTAACTTGCGCTAAAAGTTTCCCCCGCATTCAAGTAGCAAAACAGAAGGTATTACAGGGTTACGAATCACAAAAGTCGAAGAGTAGTGTCACACTATCAAATCACCATAGTATCTAGTATGTCGTTTCATGCAAACTGTGAGTGTGTGACTACTAAACAAGTAATGCATAAAGTAAACAGAAGACGAACCTTGCAATCTGGAGCTGAGTTTCATGGTCGATTTTCGAAGTTGTTCGGTTATAGTCTGGTTTTATAAAAACGTTTTAAAACCTAGTTCACTATAACCAGTGGGTCTGATACCAAACTGTCACACCCCCAAAATACCACATGTGGAATCACCGCGGGACGTGTGACGTACCGGGATCCAAGCCACAAATCACATTGAACTACGCATAATATTTAAACAAAACATTCCATTCATTTCAAAATATAAATCCAAGTCATAAGTTTAAACCAAAATAAATGTTCAGCAGAAGCATATAGTAATAGTTACTCAATTGTTTCAAAAAAAGTGTTCAAGAACCAATGTAACAAGTATCCAAGATTCTCGATCCATGACCACTCCAGTGCTCCCAGATAGCAAGTCCATAATCAAGAATCTAACAACCTGCAAGCATGCAGACAAGTGTGTCAGACGATGCTGGTGAGTTCAAAGTTTGTTAACGTGTTTAGTTACCAGTTACCAGATTAAAACGTTTCACAAATTCATTGTTGTTAATCACATGCTTACCGCCGATGGCTCCAGATTATTTGCCCTAAACCCCATTGCCTCTATCAAAGCAATGGTCAAGATGGGGGTCACTAGTTCACTCCCGACCTCCTCGGTGCGGTGTGAGGGTGCCAAACCTAAGTAGCGCTACTAACTAGTACCTCGTTGCCCTACAAGAAACGATCGGTAGGATGGAATTGAATGATAGATACAGACGTGTATTAACCAACAACCCAGGTTTAACATTCCAGTCAAACCCATTACCCGACATTCCTCCCCGGAACGTTTACCAGATGTCCCCAACCCGGGACGCATGCTTGGAAAAAGAGCAGTGAACTCACCTTGGTTTGCTCGGTATGTTTTGTTACTTGTTCACACTTAAACAATCACAGCCTATGGTATTCACGTATGCGATGTCAGTTTACATTCACAAAGTTCACATATAAATGACAGTATGCATCTCAAACAGTGATTCCCACATGGCACATAGCAGTTACATAACTCATTCAAATCCACAGTTCATGTGTATGTTCCGTAATAATACTTAACAGTTAAGTGTACTAAGTGTAAGAACCAAACCATGTCCCTCGATCAAAATCAAACATCGTTAACAGTAGCTATCATGGTTTAATACCGAATATTCAGAATTAGTGACACTTGAAAACCGAATACCTAATTAACACATACAAATGGGTGTCACTGTCAGATATTATCATACTAATTCTATAATTTATAAAAAAAATATTTAGCATACTAATTCTATAATTTTTTTAAAAAAAGTGTACCACGTATTGTTAATTGTATCCAATGTTCTAATCTCTAGCGGATGGTTTTCTAAACTTTTGGTTCCAAATTTCCAATGGAATTTTAAGCATGTTTGAAGTTGGTGGTTTTCTTTTCCAACTCAGATCGATTTATAAACCAAACTAATCGATGATTGACCATTGACCTGATTAGAGACTTGCACAGACTTTTAGATATATAAAAACAATCAACTGTCAACAACTTATATATACTCGAGTTAACTGTCTTTATTCTCTGTGATGATCTGTTTACTTTTGTCATTTCGAGTTAACTGTCTTTATTCCTCCCTGATATACTAGAAACGTAACACTTCAGTCCAAAAATTAAAACACAGTTAAGCAAGACATGTTAAATGAATGTTATTATTGTCAATTCATAAAATAAGGTGAAAATAAAAGATATATGAATTGACAATAATTCCTTTCATTTAACTTGTCTAACTTAACTGGATTTAATTTTTTTGATTGAAGTGGAACGTTTCCAGTATGTCTAGGAGGAAACTGATGCATTTTTTAAAATTGTGTGAAATGACAAAAGTGAACAAACCATAGAAACAAAAATGACAGTTAACTCTATATACTCATAACTAATTCAAACATTAACGGTTCATAAAGATAAATCATAAATGTATTATTCAAACATATACGGTCTATTGTACTCTCAAATTAGGTTGACGTGAAATTTTATATAAATACCAAACTCCATAAATTTTTGGGGTAACTTTGTAAAATAGTAACCAAGTTTTAAAAGTGTTCCAATTAGGTTACTCAAGTTTCAAAAGTGTTCCAATCAGGTCACTCAACATTCATTCTTCATTAAAATTAAGGGTTTTTTTTTTCATCCATTTCATAGGTAACCGTAGTGATGTGGATTTTTGTTTCTTTTTTCACTTTTATGTGATGCTAACGTCGAGTGATGACGTGGATTGTAACTTGTTTTTTTAATTTTTAATGTAATTAAACGGTTTTTATTTTTAATAAATATAATTTCATATATTAAAATAATTCGACCTCGGCATCTTATGCTCCATTTTTTTCTTGACACATGAAAAAAAGGACATGGCTCGATTTGAATGCTAAGTTATCTAATTGGTACAAAAACAACACCAGTGACCTAATTAGAACACTTTTAAAACTTGGTTACTATTTTGTAAAATTTTCCCCAAAGCTATAAAAATAGTTTCAATGTATTCAAACTACGTGAATCATCATTATAGTTTTAATCCTATCATGTATCTGACTGTTTTAGAACGGATAGGGTATCCATACATCCCCCAAAAGTATTTACATATCCCCTAACCCTAAATGCCCCTCATTGCCCAATACGCCTCAAACTGGCCACACCAATACGCCCCTCATTGCCCAATACGTTTGAAAATGGTCCCTATCATCTAATTAATGCCAATCATTGACGCCAATGATTAGGATGTAAGGAACTTTATTTTGATAGGTTTTTGTATGGGAAAGTTGTGAAATATTTATATAAGAAAATTCCTAGTGTTTTTATAAAATGTTGTTATGAATGTCACACCCCCAAAATACCACACGCGTAATCACCGCGGGACGTGTGACGTACCAGGATCCAAGCCACCAATCACATTGAACTACGCATAATATTTAAACAAAACATTCCATGCATTTCAAAATATAAATCCAAGTCATAAGTTTAAACCAAAATAAATGTTCAGCGGAAGCATATAGTAATAGTTACTCAGTTGTTTCAAAACAAGTGTTCAAGTACCAATGTAACAAGTATCCAAGAGTCTTGATCCATGACCACTCCAGTGCTCCCAGATAGCAAGTCCATAATCAAGAATCTAACGACCTGCAAGCATGCAGACAAGTGTGTCAGACAACGCTGGTGAGTTCAAAGTTTGTTAACGTGTTTAGTTACCAGTTACCAGATTAAAACGTTTCACAGATTCATTGTTGTTAATCACACGCTTACCGCCAATGGCTCCAGATTATTTTCCCTAAACCCCATTGCCTCTATCAAAGCAATGGTCAAGATGGGGTCACTAGTTCACTCCCGACCTCCTTGGTGCGGTGTGAGGGTGCCAAACCTAAGTAGCGCTACTAACTAGTACCCCGTTGCCCTACAAGCAACGATTGGTAGGAGGGACTTGAATGATAGATACAGACGTGTATTAACCAACAACCCAGGTTTAACATTCCAGTCAAACCCATTACCCGACATTCCTCCCCGGAACGTTTACCAGATGTCCCCAACCCGGGACGCATGCTTGGAAAAAGAGCAGTGAACACACCTTGGTTTGCTCGGTATGTTTTGTTACTTGTTCACACTTAAACAGTCACAGCCTATGGTATTCATGTATGCGATGTCAGTTTACATTCACAAAGTTCACATATAAATGACAGTATGCATCTTAAACAGTGATTCCCACATGGCACATAGCAGTTACATAACTTATTTAAATCCACAGTTCATGTGTATGTTCCGTAATAATACTCAACAGTTAAGTGTACTAAGTGTAAGAACCAAACCATGTCCCTCGATCAAAATCAAACATCGTTAACAGTAGTTATCATGGTTTATTCATCATAATCATTCACTGTTATACGTGCAATATATATGAACTTCAAACCTACTGTCCATGCAAACTTTCCCGGCGAAACTCCCTATATGACGAAACACCATGGGTTTCGTCAAGTTGACATGTGACGAAACTCTCACATGTTTCGTCGATGAGATATGGCCAATGTCCACCAAGTTTCGTCGGGTTAGGGTGTGGCGAAAGTCCCTAGTGTTTCGCCACAACCCTAGGCAGTTACGCATTCTTTCATCTAACTGAATACTATCAATTCCAATATTAAGCGAACAGATCCAACAGTATATTCAACGATCATCATGTATACTAGTTACGAATTATCATGCATACAAGGCATAACAGTAATCATCACACATTAAACTTGCACCCTTTGTATAACGGTTTTCAAACGATTACTGCGTAACCCTAGTTTATCTCCATCACATGCAAAACTGCTAGTTCTTAGAGATCTAGCGATTCATTGTTAACCGAGACTATCAACCAACCACAACACACACATATGGATCAAATTGTATGACTATATCTGTTCATCACCAAATATAATTATAATTCATGCAGACATAACAATCAAGGCATTAAACATTCAAAGCAAACAATTAATAGAATTAGTGGTGCACTAACCGCGATATCGAACGGTTGATCTCGGGGAAAATAGATTTCACCAGAGGGAATAGGTTCCGAAGGAAAGAATTGCCGTCAGACTCTCAAGGGTAGGTTAGGGTTTGATAAGAAGATGTTTCATAATCCTCGTGCTCGCTTAAATAGATCAAACAGGCCATTGGGCCACAACCGGTTCTGGGCCGAAGCCCCTTGTGATGAAACACTAGCCCACTGACGAAACTCTCACATGTTTCGTCAGCCTCATGATGATGAAAGTTCCCCATGTTTCGTCTAAGGTTATTGTTCAGGTTATTGTCACACTAAGTTTCCCCTAGCCACTAAACTTAAAGCTTTAAACTATAAATCATTAAACATAAATTCTTAATCATTGAAAGTTAATAAAATGATACAATGGAAGGCGAACTATAAAACAGGATTGCGAGATCAATGATATGCAAATGGAAAGGCCTTGAAATCTCGGGTTGTCACAATAAAAAATTGTGTTATGTTTTTTTATGAAATGAATTGTGTATACTTTTAATAAAAAAAATGTGCATATGTTTTTTTATTAAGTATTATTATTAAAAACTTCAAGTTTTTATGAAATGAATTGTGTATATTATAAAATGTCAATTTTTTATAAGTATTATTAAATGTCAATTATTTTATAAAATGAATTGTATATATTATAACAAAGTTTTTTAGTTATGAATTATTATTATGTGTTTAATTGTCAAAATTTTTAAATGTCAGATCTTTATTAAACGACTTTTATTTAATATTACTAAATGAGTATTATTACGTCTTTAATTGTCAAACTTTTAAATGTCAAATTTTATTAAATGGGTATATTATAACGTTTTATTAAATGTCAACTTTTTTATTTATCAATTATTATTATGTGTTTACTTGTTTCCATAACGCAATGTGTATGTTAAAAAATGTCAAATTTTTATGTCTTTAATTATTTTTCAATTGTCGTTTATTAACCGTAACGCAACAAGAAACATAATTCAAAATGTATTTAAACATCGTTTTATATTAATACACAAAAAATGTAACTTTGATACAGAATGTAACAACTAAACCCTAAATCGCTAATTGTTACATTTCTTGAATTCCTGTATAGGAAAACGATCGGTGCAGCATACACAATTTCGAGACAGGCCGGCTGTCTTGGAATTGCGTACCGAACCCTACCTTCCAACGGGATTTCTGCTTCACATCTACCACACTGAGATGGCACAAGGGATCAGGAGGTTGGAGCAGTGGAGTCGGCATTTCGTTTATCAACCACCATCCAGTCTTCCGCGTCTTATCAGGATGGTGAGCGAAGTGGCATTCCCGTTGGTGGAAGGCTCATGAGAACACTAATGAACTCCTCTCTTCCAAGGACATGTCATGGGGCAGACTGCGTTGGCTAGCGTCACTGGGAGTTGACGAGGCAACAGGCTACTCCGATAACATGTAGTCCTAGAACGACGTTCTAGTGCATGAATCTGAAATACGAACATAGTTTCTCCATAAGGATTACGCTACCAGCACCGTCAAAACACCGACTTTCGATATCCTGTTAATAAAAAATACAATTTAGCATTAGACTCGGCATTCGAAAATATTGTAAAAATAAAAAAAACAAAACACCACCACAGCTGACCCACACCACCACCACCACCACCCCCCAGCCGACCCACCCCCACCACCACTACCACCACCCCAGCCGACCCACCACCACCACAACCACCCCAGCCGGCCCACCACCACCACCACCCCAGCCGACCCACCACCTCCACCACCATAACCTACCCACCACAACCATAACCCCAACACCACCACAAACGGCCAAAATAAAACCACAAAAAAATAAACCTTGAATATTCCAACCGTATAGACCGATACGAGAGCGAAAACTATACGAGAGACGCTTGTGGTCCCTTTTCGGATTGTCATCGTGTGGTCCAGAACTCGGTCCAAAAAATACCTTTACATATGTACTTGTTTGTTTTAACTATAAAAAGAAATGAAACTGAAGTTCAATGAGACCCGTATGGGTCGATGAGTCGCGTATGGAAGTGGAGTGTCATAAATGTACTGTCAACTTTTCAGAAAAAAGTAGATGTATATGGGTCTCATCGGGCTATACGAGGCATATGGGCTGAAAAGTTGTCAGCCTCCGTACCCCAATATGCGCGTATGGGCCTATGAGCGGCATATTGGTTTTTTTTAAAAGCTTGTATATGTTGGTTGCAAATGTCGGGTATTTTTGTCATCCTTATTTGCCATAGTGGTTGTTTGCTGTCACACCCCGACCACGTATAGCATACAAGACGTGGCGGAAAACGTCGGGGAGTGTTGTAACAGAATTAATTGTTTCATAACCATGGCATTCAAAGTTGTATTTTATTTATTAAACAAGAGTTTCATTGTCTTTAAACAGGAAATAAAGAGTTCATAACGTAATTTAACTAAGTCTATCTCCGTTTTATGTCTCTAAGGCACAGGTCCGCCCTAGTGTCACTATCATCATCCTATGCAAAAGCACCTGAAAACACATGTGAAAATAGGTACGTCAGCATAAAAATGCCTGTGAGATACATAGGTTTGTGAAAATTGGATTCATGACTAAAGTTTTAAGAAAATGTTTAATAACAGTCAGTCATGAACCTTGTAAGTTGTTTTGTTTTGTAAAACATTCAAAAAGCGATGATATGTATAAATAAGAGAATAATGTAAGGTTAAATGAATAACCAAGTAAAATGAGTTTATATAAGTTGTTGTGTAAATCATTATCTTGTGAAAATAAGTTGTTTATGTAAAACGTAATATGTCAAATATTGAAATGATTTAAGTAACGCTACGACATGAAATATCATACAAACACTGGTATATAGGAAGTACCAGCGGCGTATCCACCATGCTTGCATCATATTACACACGCCTCGTTACTCGAATCATTTACCCAAACCAACTATCAATGTAAATTGTTCATGTATAAATGAATTGTCATTTGTTAATGTGTAAACCATATCAAAATGTCTATGTCCAATGTAAACCACCAAATTTGTATATCAATGTCAAAATGTTTATGTTTAATGTAGATCATGTAAGGTGTAACAAAATGTCATGTATGGTAAGTAAAATATATCAACCTAACCATATGTAAAATGCACAAAAACAAGGTATTGAAGTAAAACATAGTTTAAATCAAAGTTATGTTTTGTGTAACAAATGCATGCTATACTGATACAAACATTTATGCGGCATTGTGAAAATGCATACATCCAAGCCTTGAGACTGTGGCGATAAACCCTTAAACAAATTAAAGGTTTATCTAAGTTATGTATATCGAATTCGGTCATTCCTTCCAATCCAAACAAACCCAGGATTTCAGAAACGGGAGTTGTCAATTCCTATGGTACCACTACCTACTAACGAACGGCGTAGCTAGTGTTAATGAATGTATTGTTCCATTGTAAACAACCCAAATGTCATAACAAAATGTAAGCATGTGATGAAAACAACTGTACTAAGTACGCACATAATGGGCATACATAGCATGAAATGTAATGTAAAACAATGTACTAAGTACGCACACAATGGGCATACATAGCATGAAATGTCATGTGAAGCAATGTACTAAGTATGCACACAATGGACATACATAGCATGAAATGTAATGTAAAACAATGTACTATAATGTACTAATGAACATAGCAGGTATACGATGTGAAAGCATGGAAAGCATGAAAGTAACAAGTAGGCACATGTGTTCCACCCCAAAACGTTTGGAAAACAGTAAAAGAGGGGGGGTTCTATGTACTCACTTGAGATTTGCTCAGAAGGCCTAAGATAACCACCAAGCAATGCTAGAGATCACGGAATCAAACGGCACCTAATATAGGTAACTATGTTAATAAACCGGACCTAAATCGGAGGATTTAGATAGAATGAGGGTTCGTAAACCAAACGAGTATGGAGACTCGTGTCATATGGTTTAACAAAGCCTACATCCTAAATGAAACCTTACCTAAGTGTTTACGACCCATTACGACCCGTTTAGGTAGCTTATGCTACTTTAACGCGTCGTTCGCGTGAAACGCGTTCGGACCGTCTAACTAGCCCTATGACAAGTAGAATATGCCTTAACATGCCTAATATTGTCGCCAAATCAGTTTAGATGTCAAAAGTTATGTCACATATGTTTAAAATGAATTTTGGCATCAAAGGGGTATTTTGGTAATTTACCTAAGGCATATAAACTACCTATCATACAACTACTTAAACGAAGCGACCATAAGGTATAACCTCGGAAGGTTATTCCCTATATACTATGGTCACCTAATGTGTTTGGTCGGATCCTAATGATCGACCAAATGGGTCGGGTTCGAAAGTATAAGCGATTGTTTAGATCGCTTACCTTACGACCCTAGACAACGTGGTAATCAGTAGGCATAGTCCCAAGGGACTATAACCATCGTGATTACAATCACGTTGCGAAGTTCTAATGAACTTCGCATTGACCATACACTGGTCAACGCAGAAAGTCAAACAAAGTTTGACTTTCAGACTCGAAAAGACTCAAAAAGCAATAAAAGAACGAAAGAATACTTACGAAGGGTCCCCGGATGCTAATCGTGATCAAAATAACTCAGGTATGAAACAATGGTTTCAACTTAGAGTCTTTTTAATCAGATTCTAGTGATTTAAACAATGAAAGGCATGGGGTATATATAGTTTTCGGTCCACCGTTAAGATCGTTTCATGGAAACCGTGCCCGAATCTTGTACGTACACTTGTTGGAAACTCATGGTAGCTAAAAATGGGTTCTTATCAGCTGACTAGACAATTGAGAATGTGTGGTGGTGGATCAAACAGCTGCAATCTGTTATTAAAAACATTGAATCTGGTCTGATAGTCTGAAGCGGCCCGCTTCAGGATCAGACAAGTATAATGCGGGCCGCATGGCCCTTCTGATCAACATAGAACTTTCAAAAATGACAGTTTCAGTCCCTGCACGTGTTTAAGGCCATTTCCGACACTTCTAAGGCCCGTAAAGCCAACTTTATGGCCCTAAAATGATGCCTAAACATTGTGGACATGAAACATGTTCAAAAATATGTCTGATGTCAGTTCGTTTGGTCGTACTATCGCGATGTTCGCTTAATTACGACGGAATGCGCATAAGCGCGAAAAACGATCCAAATGACGCGACGAATGGATTTTTCTTATGCCAAACACTAACATAAAATATTATAGTGCTTACATAAATTTTTGGATGTCCGGATGTATTCAGAACGTAAGTTATGCACGAAAATGCAAACTTGTGCACTTTTTGACGCTTTTAGTTCCTGAATGTCCCAAAAGTATATTTTAGCACACCGAACCCCTCAAAGCCTATTTCTAAGCTATGTAAAGGATATTTAAGGTGTGTTTAACTTATGGTCATGTTCCGGAATGTCCGTTACTGTTCAAATTAGCATACTTTCACAGTTTGTCAAGTTTAGTCCCTGTAAGCGATTTAACTTGTTTTTGCCATACCAAAGCCTTCAAAACTTATTTCTAAGTTATGTAAAGGTTATTTAAGGTATGTTAAGTATATGTTGATGTTCCGGAGTATTTGTCGCATTAAATTGATTACGTTTACGCATCAGTTTGCGTATAACTCTCCAGAAAGTGATATAGAGTTTGAAATTTGATAAAAGTCAAAACATGAAAAATGTAAAACACAACCAAACAAACATTGGGATCAAATGACATTGTTTTATTGATAATGGTACTGTTCATAATGATTACAAGCACAGATGTTACAGTCTCCCCTACTTGTGGAAATTTCGTCCCGAAATTTATTTAGAGGAAACTCGTGGAAAAAGATGCGGATATTTCGCCTTCTTTTGATCTTCGCGTTCCCAAGTAAACTCGTTTCCACGTTTAGCTTCCCAGCGAACTTTGACCAAAGGAATGCGCTTGCGTTTAAGCCACTTGACTTCACGTTCCATGATTTCCACTGGCTTCTCAACAAATTTCAGTGTTTTATCAACACGAATTTCGTCAAGCGGTATGTGGAGGTTCTCATCAGCTAAACACCTCTTGAGATTGGATACGTGAAAAGTTGGATGAACATTTCCAAGTTCAGGAGGTAAGTCAAGTCTGTAGGCTACCTTGCCGATTCTTTCAACGATCTTGAATGGTCCAACGTATCTAGGTGCAAGTTTTCCTTTCTTTCCAAATCTGATCACACCTTTCCAAGGTGAGACCTTAAGTAATACTCGATCACCGACTTGAAATTCCAAGGGTTTGCGTTTTGGATCCGCGTAACTCTTTTGACGGCTTCTAGCTGTCTGAAGGTTATCACGAACTTTCTTGATCTTGTCAGTTGTTTCTAAAATGAGGGCAGGTCCAGTAAGTTGGGCCTCGCCGATCTCATTCCAGCAGACTGGTGAACGACATTTTCGACCATAGAGAGCTTCGAAAGGAGCCATTTTGATGCTGGTGTGATAACTGTTGTTGTAGGAGAATTCAATCAATGGAAGGTGTGAATCCCAACTACCACCAAAGTCGATCACACAAGCTCTAAGCATATCCTCCAGAGTCTGGATTGTTCTTTCAGATTGACCATCCGTTTGCGGATGATAAGCTGTGCTCAGATTAAGTTGGGTCCCCATAGCAGATTGCATGGTTCTCCAAAAATGAGAAGTGAAACGAGCATCTCTGTCAGAAATGATGTTCAAAGGAACACCATGTCGAGCCACAATTTCATCCACATAGATTTTAGCAAGTCTGTCAGCAGGAAAATCCTCACGGATTGGCAAGAAATGTGCTGACTTAGTAAGACGATCAACAACTACCCAGATGGCATCATGACCTTTCTTTGTGCGCGTGCTGAAGTTTAGTAATGAGATCCATAGTAATGTTTTCCCATTTCCAAACTGGGATCTCTGGTTGCACCAATAAACCAGAAGGACGCTGATGTTCAGCCTTAACCTTAAGACAAGTAAGGCATTTTGATACATACAAGGCAATGTCTTTCTTCATACCAGGCTTCCAATACTGAATACGAAGATCCTTATACATCTTATCTGAGCCCGGATGAATAGAATAACGAGACTTATGGGCTTCATCCATAAGCAGGGTACGAAGATCATCCTGGCTTGGGACCCACAGACGGTCCATGAAGTAATACGATCCATTGTCCTTCAGTTCCAGATCAGGTGTTATGTGATAGGGAAATTCCTTGTCCATCAAACCTTATGAAACACAAGATTGTTGGGCCTGAGAAATGCGTGCTTGGATATCGGATTGAGCTTGAATAACAGATTGAACACGTACACAATGAAGCTTAGTACGTTCCTTACGACTCAATGCATCGGCTACGACATTCGCCTTACCAGGATGGTAGCAAATTTCGCAGTCATAGTCGTTTAAAAGCTCAACCCAACGTCGTTGCCTCATGTTGAGTTCTTTCTGATTGAAGATGTGCTGAAGACTTTTGTGGTCCGTGAAAACCACACATTTTGTACCGTACAAATAGTGTCTCCAGATCTTAAGAGCGAAGACAACTGCACCTAGCTCAAGATCATGAGTGGTGTAGTTCTTCTCATGTATCTTCAACTGCCTCGATGCATATGCTATGACTTTGTTCCTTTGCATCAGTACACAGCCAAGACCCAATTTAGATGCATCACAGTAAACAACGAAATCATCATTGCCCTCAGGCAAAGTCAGAACAGGCGCATCGCAAAGCTTCTGCTTCAAGTGTTGAAAAGCTTCCTCTTGTTTGAATCCCCAATCAAAGGGTTTGTTCTTCTGAGTTAGAGTAGTTAGAGGAACTACGATCTTTGAGAAGTTCTCAATGAAGCGGCGGTAATAACCCGCTAGACCAAGAAAAGAACGAACTTCAGTAGGAGTAGTAGGCGTATCCCAATCCTTAATCTCACTGATCTTGGAGGGATCTACATGAATACCTTGTTCGTTGACAATATGTCCCAAAAATTGAACTTCTTTAAGCCAAAATTCGCACTTGGAGAATTTGGCGAAAAATTGCTCTTTCTTTAGGAGTTCCAGAGTGAGACGAAGATGTTGCTCGTGGTCAGCCCGCGTCTTTGAATAAATCAAGATGTCATCAATAAAAACAATGACGAACTGATCCAAATAAGGTTTGCAGACCCTATTCATTAAGTCCATGAAAACAGCAGGAGCATTAGTCAAACCGAATGGCATGACTGTGAACTCATAATGCCCATACCGAGTACGGAACGCTGTCTTGGGAATGTCTTCTTCATGCACCCGAAGTTGATGATATCCAGAACGAAGATCAATCTTCGAGAAATAAGAAGCGCCTTGTAATTGATCAAAGAGATCATCGATGCGAGGTAGGGGATATCAATTCTTGATGGTAAGCTTGTTAAGCTCACGATAATCGATACACATCCTAAAGATCCATCCTTCTTCTTGACAAAAAGAACGGGAGCACCCCAAGGTTAAAAGCTAGGACGGATAAAACCTTTGTCAGAGAGCTCCTGCAGCTGCTTAGACAACTCTTGCATCTCAGACGGTGCAAGACGATACGGAGCTCTTGCAATGGGATTTGCACCAGGTACGAGATCAATGCGGAACTCCACTTGGCGTGCTGGGGGTAGACCAGGTAACTCTTCGGGGAAAACTTCAGAATAATCCCGAACGACAGGAATATCTGAAATATCCTTACCCTTTCCTTTATCTGCTGTAACATGTGCCAAGAAGGCCACATAATTCTTCCGCAGATATTTCCAAGCTTTGAAACAAGACATGAGTTTGAGACCACCGGCAGGTTTCTCACCACGAACCTGTAGGATCTCGCCTGTCGAAAGTGGCACACGAACGATCTTCTCGAAACAAACTACCTCTGCGTGATGCTTGGATAACCAATCCATACCCACAATAACGTCGAAGCTTCCAAGTTACATAGGCGTGAGGTCAATAGGAAAAAGATGGTCGTTAAGGTTCAACTGGCAGTTGTGAAGAACAGAATCAAGAACAATGGGTTCACCATTAGCAACTTCTACTGTCAAAGGTTTACCTAGTTTCGTTCTAGACACGCGAAGCATTGGCTCAAAAGATAATGACACAAAACTCTTATCGGCACCCGTATAAAAAAGAATAGATGCAGGCTGATTATTAATAAATAACGTACCGTTCACCACATTATCGTCCGCCTGCGCCTCTTGGGCATTCATGTTGAAGACTCGACCTCGAGCCGGAGCCTGTGCTTGATTCTGGTTTGCATTCTGATTCTGATTGGCTAGCCTTGGGCACCGGTTTCTGTAGTGGGTCAGATCCCCACAATTGTAACAAGCACCTGGTGGGTAGTTTGGTCGTGCAGCTTGAACCTGTTGCTGAGCAACTTGTTGAGTCGGGTTCTGAACTGCCCGATTCTGAGCAAATCGACAAACATCGGCAAGATGACCTGACTTCCCACAGTTAGTACAGAAACGGTACTGATGTTGCGGCTGATGGCGACTGTTGCATCTATTGCACAAAGGTGCATTCCCTGAATAGGGTTTCTTCGCTGGAGGCTGTGCGGGTTGGTTGGGAGCTGCCTGGTTAGCTTGGGCAGTAACAGCAAAATTCTGAGAAGCCTTACGCTTCCTTGACCCTCCAGAATTCTTTCCCTTCTTTTTTTGACCTTTCTTGCTATCTTCCTTGTCAGCCGACTGTTTCTTGCCCTTGTCACCCTTCCTGTGTAATTTATTCTTCCGAATCTGCGACTCAGTCAATGTCGCTGACAACTCGATAGCCTGACGGAGTGTGGTAGGGTTACTACCAGTAATGATGTCTTGTACCGAGTCAGGTAGGCCGTCGATATATCTTTCGATAGCATTGTCGAGTGGGGTAACCATAGTCGGGCAAAGCAGACTCAACTCCTCAAACCTATCAGTATACGCCCTGTGCTCACCACTATCTTGCTTCAAATCATCAAACTCTTTCTCCAATGCTCGCTGTTCATGACGAGGACAGAACTCCCTCATCATAAGAGCTCTAAGTTCGGCCCAAGTCTGTGCTAGAGCAATTTCTGCACCACGGTCTCTCATAACCCCGTTCCACCATGTGAGAGCCCTCTTCTGAAATACACTCGAAGAAAACTCGACCTTGCGATTGTCAGGACACTGCATGTGGCGGAAAGTGTTCTCAATGCTCTCGAACCATTGAAGAAGCCCAGTCGCTCCCTCAGAACCATTAAACTTGAGTGGGTTAGCCGAGTTAAAATCCTTGTATTTGCATGGACCATTGTTGTTGTTGTTGGCTTGGCTCCATTGAGCAAAGAGGTTTGGAAATTGAGCAGCCATTTGCTGCGAAATAATTTCCGCCAGTTCGGCAGTTGCTATCTGGTGTTCGCGTCGAGGAGGCATTCTAAAAGAGGAAAACATGAAAGGAAACGAATGAGATGATTGGATGAAAAGAATGAGATGAGACAGAATCAACAAAAGCAAAGATGATGGTCATTTGTCCGCATCACCAAGCAAACAAACGACACACAGTGACAAATCAAAGTAATTTGGTCAAAAATAATGTATCGCGAAGACATGCTCGCCTATAAGTGAATACTCACCCCAAGAGTTCCCAGGTAAGAGTGACTGGTCCGATTATGTGGATTTGTACGAACACTCTAGCCTTAGACAGAAACCCCAGGGTACAGGCATTTACTCTTCCAGTTTGCACGTGTTCACATCATTTAAAACCCAAAACCTTGACGAGATTTTTGAAAATTCAAAAGGGTTTAAAACCTTATAACAGAGGGTTCAAAACCTTGTAATAAATTCTTCAAAAACAGAAGATTGTTTTTTTTTTTCAAAAATCGTTTCGGAAAAATTTTGGTTTTTTGTTTTGATAATCACCTAAGGATAGGTGATGTACATGTTTTAAGATCTAAACACAAGATAACTTATGTTAGGGTCCTAGAAAGGTTATAGTCTAGGTCAAAGAATTACTAATAACCTAATTCCCTATAACCATTGGCTCTGATACCAACTCTTCTGTCACACCCCGACCACGTATAGCATACAAGACGTGGCGGAAAACGTCGGGGAGTGTTGTAACAGAATTAATTGTTTCATAACCATGGCATTCAAAGTTGTATTTTATTTATTAAACAAGAGTTTCATTGTCTTTAAACAGGAAATAAAGAGTTCATAACGTAATTTAACTAAGTCTATCTCCGTTTTATGTCTCTAAGGCACAGGTCCGCCCTAGTGTCACTATCATCATCCTATGCAAAAGCACCTGAAAACACATGTGAAAATAGGTACGTCAGCATAAAAATGCCTGTGAGATACATAGGTTTGTGAAAATTGGATTCATGACTAAAGTTTTAAGAAAATGTTTAATAACAGTCAGTCATGAACCTTGTAAGTTGTTTTGTTTTGTAAAACATTCAAAAAGCGATGATATGTATAAATAAGAGAATAATGTAAGGTTAAATGAATAACCAAGTAAAATGAGTTTATATAAGTTGGTGTGTAAATCATTGTCTTGTGAAAATAAGTTGTTTATGTAAAACGTAATATGTCAAATATTGAAATGATTTAAGTAACGCTACGACATGAAATATCATACAAACACTGGTATATAGGAAGTACCAGCGGCGTATCCACCATGCTTGCATCATATTACACACGCCTCGTTACTCGAATCATTTACCCAAACCAACTATCAATGTAAATTGTTCATGTATAAATGAATTGTCATTTGTTAATGTGTAAACCATATCAAAATGTCTATGTCCAATGTAAACCACCAAATTTGTATATCAATGTCAAAATGTTTATGTTTAATGTAGATCATGTAAGGTGTAACAAAATGTCATGTATGGTAAGTAAAATATATCAACCTAACCATATGTAAAATGCACAAAAACAAGGTATTGAAGTAAAACATAGTTTAAATCAAAGTTATGTTTTGTGTAACAAATGCATGCTATACTGATACAAACATTTATGCGGCATTGTGAAAATGCATACATCCAAGCCTTGAGACTGTGGCGATAAACCCTTAAACAAATTAAAGGTTTATCTAAGTTATGTATATCGAATTCGGTCATTCCTTCCAATCCAAACAAACCCAGGATTTCAGAAACGGGAGTTGTCAATTCCTATGGTACCACTACCTACTAACGAACGGCGTAGCTAGTGTTAATGAATGTATTGTTCCATTGTAAACAACCCAAATGTCATAACAAAATGTAAGCATGTGATGAAAACAACTGTACTAAGTACGCACATAATGGGCATACATAGCATGAAATGTAATGTAAAACAATGTACTAAGTACGCACACAATGGGCATACATAGCATGAAATGTCATGTGAAGCAATGTACTAAGTATGCACACAATGGACATACATAGCATGAAATGTAATGTAAAACAATGTACTATAATGTACTAATGAACATAGCAGGTATACGATGTGAAAGCATGGAAAGCATGAAAGTAAAAAGTAGGCACATGTGTTCCACCCCAAAACGTTTGGAAAACAGAAAAAGAGGGGGGTTCTATGTACTCACTTGAGATTTGCTCAGAAGGCCTAAGATAACCACCAAGCAATGCTAGAGATCACGGAATCAAACGGCACCTAATATAGGTAACTATGTTAATAAACCGGACCTAAATCGGAGGATTTAGATAGAATGAGGGTTCGTAAACCAAACGAGTATGGAGACTCGTGTCATATGGTTTAACAAAGCCTACATCCTAAATGAAACCTTACCTAAGTGTTTACGACCCATTACGACCCGTTTAGGTAGCTTATGCTACTTTAACGCGTCGTTCGCGTGAAACGCGTTCGGACCGTCTAACTAGCCCTATGAAAAGTAGAATATGCCTTAACATGCCTAATATTGTCGCCAAATCAGTTTAGATGTCAAAAGTTATGTCACATATGTTTAAAATGAATTTTGGCATCAAAGGGGTATTTTGGTAATTTACCTAAGGCATATAAACTACCTATCATACAACTACTTAAACGAAGCGACCATAAGGTATAACCTCGGAAGGTTATTCCCTATATACTATGGTCACCTAATGTGTTTGGTCGGATCCTAATGATCGACCAAATGGGTCGGGTTCGAAAGTATAAGCGATTGTTTAGATCGCTTACCTTACGACCCTAGACAACGTGGTAATCAGTAGGCATAGTCCCAAGGGACTATAACCATCGTGATTACAATCACGTTGCGAAGTTCTAATGAACTTCGCATTGACCATACACTGGTCAACGCAGAAAGTCAAACAAAGTTTGACTTTCAGACTCGAAAAGCAATAAAAGAACGAAAGAATACTTACGAAGGGTCCCCGAATGCTAATCGTGATCAAAATAACTCAGGTATGAAACAATGGTTTCAACTTAGAGTCTTTTTAATCAGATTCTAGTGATTTAAACAATGAAAGGCATGGGGTATATATAGTTTTCGGTCCACCGTTAAGATCGTTTCATGGAAACCGTGCCCGAATCTTGTACGTACACTTGTTGGAAACTCATGGTAGCTTAAAATGGGTTCTTATCAGCTGACTAGACAATTGAGAATGTGTGGTGGTGGATCAAACAGCTGCAATCTGTTATTAAAAACATTGAATCTGGTCTGATAGTCTGAAGCGGCCCGCTTCAGGATCAGACAAGTATAATGCAGGCCGCATGGCCCTTCTGATCAACATAGAACTTTCAAAAATGACAGTTTCAGTCCCTGCACGTGTTTAAGGCCATTTCCGACACTTCTAAGGCCCGTAAAGCCAACTTTAAGGCCCTAAAATGATGCCTAAACATTGTGGACATGAAACGTGTTCAAAAATATGTCTGATGTCAGTTCGTTTGGTCGTACGAACGCGATGTTCGCTTAATTACGACGGAATGCGCATAAGCGTGAAAAACGATCCAAATGACGCGACGAATGGATTTTTCTTATGCCAAACACTAAAATAAAATATTATAGTGCTTATATAAATTTTTGGATGTCCGGATGTATTCAGAACGTAAGTTATGCGCGAAAATGCAAACTTGTGCACTTTTTGACGCTTTTAGTTCCTGAATGTCCCAAAAGTATATTTTAGCACACCGAACCCCTCAAAGCCTATTTCTAAGCTATGTAAAGGATATTTAAGGTGTGTTTAACTTATGGTCATGTTCCGGAATGTCCGTTACTGTTCAAATTAGCATACTTTCGCAGTTTGTCAAGTTTAGTCCCTGTAAGCGATTTAACTTGTTTTTGCCATACCAAAGCCTTCAAAACTTATTTCTAAGTTATGTAAAGGTTATTTAAGGTATGTTAAGTATATGTTGATGTTCCGGAGTATTTGTCGCATTAAACTGATTACGTTTACGCATCAGTTTGCGTATAACTCTCCAGAAAGTGATATAGAGTTTGAAATTTGATAAAAGTCAAAACATGAAAAATGTAAAACACAACCAAACAAACATTGGGATCAAATGACATTGTTTTATTGATAATGGTACTGTTCATAATGATTACAAGCACAGATGTTACATTTGCAAATTCAGAAATATACACCATCTTCACAATCACAAATTCACAATGGTTGTTTGCAAATGTGGTAGGACGGCTGCACTAAGAACATCTTGGACTGAAGCTAATCCCAGATGTCAATTTTACACTTGCCACAGTATGGTATGTTTTTAATCCCATACCCATACCTAGTTACAAAAATATAAATTAAAAAAAAAAATCGGGTAGGGATGGCAAAAACACCCGAGCCCGATGGGTATACCCGAAACCCGACCCAAATGGGACGGGTATACCTGTGCCCGGCCAACAGGTATGTATATACGTATATACCTGTGCCCGGCCAACAGTGGAAAGTCTTTATCTATAATCGGAAATGCATTTTTTTCTTCTTTGCTTTTCTTTAAACGACTACGTCGCACATTTGGCTTTTGAGTGTAGTCGTTCCCCTGTGATTCGGGTTATTTATCTTTACGTCTCGCAAGGTCTTCATTCTTTTATTGTTTTGCTTTCGTAGTTGGGCGGCCCCGAGTATCTTGTTGTACCTCAGACGGTTGATGGTCAGTCATACTAGGATTCAACACCGCTTTCATCTTCGATAACATACTTTTTAAAACTAGACGTGGTTGTGCCTGTAGTTGCTATGTGAGTCTATCCATTTCTGCCTGAATATTACACTCGTCTTGATTAAGTTTTTCTGTCGAAAAATCAAGTTTTGTCCAGAATTTGTCTATCGCGGCAAGTGGAATTTTGCAAGCTGTTTTTCAAGAATCATTGTTAAAACATGAAGTATAATGATGATTATATTATATGGATCGAAGCATATGTTATAGTTGTTATGTTACCTGTACTTTCCCACCACTCCATCTGACAAGCACATGGCAACCCACAACCCGTAGAAAGCTGGTGGCCACAAGTCCCCCCTCCTACCCTCAACGTATGTAGCTTTTTTCTATTGACAACCAACAACTCTAAGGCTTTTTGGGAAACATTACCGCGTAGGTTGTCAAAAAACGAAAATCTGTGGTCCCCCATTTGCACGGACCTGCTCTCCTAAAAACTAAGTTTTATTTGTATCTTTTGTGACTCTACAACTTTGCCAACAAGCCACACAAGTCTATGGATCGAGTTGTTTGGCCCTTTAATGTATCTCTTAAACTTAGAATGATGGCTTTCAACTCTGTTGGTTGTATGTTGACCAAAACTGGGGACTGTGTTAGTCCAAGCTAAAACGAACTTTTCTTTGTAATCTTTCAGCCACACATCATACAAATAATCCAGAACATCTGAAAAAAAATTGAATACAATGATTTGTAATGTTTGTATGTATATATGTATGGATGAATGCATGTAAACTAATATAATATGTACCTGATCGTTCGTCGTTAGTCAGTCGCGTGAAAAGCCGCTCAAAGTTATAATTGTATAGCGTCGGAGTGGGAGAACTACATAGTCGAGACCAAGAAAGCTTGAATATTTTCCAGTCTTCATCCGTAAATTTTGCCCGACAGTGTTTTAGAATATTCTGTGAGATGTGCCACCTACATAGCAATTTGGAAGCTTTTGGGAATACTTTATCGCAAGCATTCATCAAAGCTTGATCCCTATCTGTGACAATTACACGTGGCTCCATACAATCTACCAACGATTCTTTGAGCTTCTCCAAGACCCATAAGAAGTTATATTTTTTTTCTTTAGAGACAAACGCATGAGCCACACAAAAAGACTTGTGTGTCGATGTCACACCCACAACTTGAATAAACGGAAGCTTATACTCATTCATCTTGTAGGTAGCATCAATCATCAACACATGTGGGAATGCACGCCACATGTTGTACGAGTCCGGATGAACGAAAAAAACCTCCTCAACCGCGTTTGTGGAGGGATTCACCCTGGTGAAATAAACGTACCTTTCTTCTTGCAACATGCTCTCCAATATCTGCATTGGAGTTCGATGGCCGTACATTTTGAGTTTAATATTTTTAATCATGTTTTGTACGTCTTGTAGAATGCACACGCTATGTGGGTTTTGTTTTCTTATGGTTAAATGTATATTTGTAGGCTCCATGTTTTGCAGATAAAGTCTCTCCACCAGTGATTCTTCGTTCGGGGTCAGCCTTCTGGCAAACGCGTGGCCCTCAAGAAATTCAGCAGGCTCATGGTTGTGAATGTTTTTCTTCTCCACAAGGCTCCAATTACCACTACTTGAGTCTAGTTTCTCTATCAGACTAAAAACTAGACTAAAAGGACAGCCAACCTTTTTGCTACCGGAACACCGAACTGTTGCTTTACTTTTGGGTTCGCCGCCACGATCGCATTGCAACCATATCTTCACTGTCCTTGCTGACAGACCTTCGCCTTTTGGTATCGTTCGTTGGGTCACAATGACGTAACCTTTCGCAACTTCTCTTTTGTATACCCAATTCTTCAATTCTTCAAGTGACCCAAATACCTCAAAAAAATGGTTCATTAGAAATCCACATAAATGAAATTAATATATTAATTTGTCGAAAAAACAATAAAAAAACTCGGGTTGAACATCGGGTTCGGGTTAATATGTATGACACATTTTTGGGTTTGTATGAAATTCCGTGTCATACATTTTCTACTTTTAATCAGTATACATGCCCCATTCGTGTTCGTTCGGTTCATTTACAAGCTTAAGTAATCTATTTTTAACAAAATATTTTACTAGAACATATATAATATTTCACCAAAATGATAACGAAATCGGGTTAATATGTATGACACAATTTTCGGGTCGGGTTCGGGTTAAGGTCGGGACGGGTCAAACATTTTCTAGATTTCTCCTACCTAATAAAAATTATATATAACGAATAACACGTATACAAAATCATTTTTTTCACTCTAAAATTATATCAACATTATATAACACGAATAACACGTAACTGACTACCTAATAAAACTTATATATAACGAATAACACGTATACAAAATCATTTTTTTCACTCTGAAATTACATCAACATTATATAACACGAATAACACGTAACTGACTATCTAATAAAAATTATATATAACAAATAACACGTATACAAAATCATTTTTTTCACTCTAAAATTATATCAACATTATATAACACGAATAACACGTAATTGACTACCTAATAAAAATTATATATAACGAATAACACGTATACAAAATCATTTTTTTCACTCTAAAATTATATCAACATTATATGACACGAATAACACGTAATTGACGGTTATGCCATACCTTTTTTGTTTTTTTTCTCGTCATTAGCACCTTCCTCGTTAGCACGTTCCTCGTTAGCACGTTCGTCGTCGTGAACACCTTCCTCGTTAGCAGGTTCGTCGTCGTCAACACCCTCCTCAAAGTGCATTACACCTTCCTCGATTTCGTTATCATTTTCCTCAAAGTCCTTAGCACATTCCTCGACTTCGTTATCATTTTCCTCAAAGTCGTTAGCACCTTCTTCGACTTCGTTATCATTTTCCTCAAACTCCTTAGCACCTTCCTCATGCTCTAACTTGTGTTGGTTTTCCGTATACGAATGGTAAGTCCCGTATTCGTGTCGCGGATAACTTTGGGCAATGTAAGATGGTTCCCCCTCATCTACAAACACCTGGTTCAAGTCAGGTAACACGGGTCGCACACCCCCGTCATCACAACGAGGCACAGACACAACCTCTTCCTCACCTCGATCAATGCCGGATAACCAAACGCTTTCGGAGACGTACGACTGGTTCGAATTTTCGCCAAAAATATTACCAATGTCCCAAAACGACGTCTTTATACTTCACGGTCTCAACCAACGTTTTTATTTAATAATTTTCACCATTTCATCGGTATTTTGTGAGTTTGAAAAATTTTGAATCAAATAAATCTCGTATGTTTGGGTAAATAAACATTTTTGGTCGATAAGGGTCGTATAGGTCGATAAGGGTCATATGGGTCACTTTCACACTTTTTCAGACTGAACTCCCCTTCATGTCAGTAATTATACCTTAAATTCATCAAAAGTCGTGCCGATAAGCCTCTCATTGCTCAATGAGAGGCGTATAGGGTTTAATGCTCCAACTACCACAACCTTATACGCCTCTCATAGGACAATGAAAGGCTTATCAAAACCATTTTTCTGACACATTAATTGCTTTCACACTCTATACTCCCTTTATTGCCATATACGCCACCTCTGGGAAGATATGCACTTAAAAAGTAGGGATGTATCAATACCCTCACCCTTTTAGAAAAACACAACTAAAACGGGTTTCATCATCACTTCATCAGTATTGATTTAGTTAATTTTAATAATTGTTAAAAATGACAATTAAAACACATCCCTAAACCTCACATGACAAATTTTTGGGAAAAAACCTTGCAAATTCGAAATTGTTAATCTAGTGATGCCCATAATTGACGACTACAAGCCCAAATGGGATTCACAAATTAATATCGAATCATATACATCCTACACTGTTGATGCAACAAATAATAGACCAAGGCCTGTAGCGATATCTCTGGGGTAAAAGGGTTCAAGGGTTCGATTAGCCTAACGCAGGTCGTGGGGTCCCCCCACGTTTGCAAGACGTGGAGAGAGATTCACTAGTATTGTTTTTATCTTCCTTAGATCTTGAGCTGATTAGAAATCAGCCCAGAAAGCAATCGTTGGAGAAGATGAATTATTTAGTGTGAAGAAGAGAAGCAAGCATGAAGCTAGTTCTCAAGAGGGAGAAGGAGAATCAGAGAGTTAGAGTGACATCTGCTGATCCTGGAGTGAATTGCATGGTGGAATGGCCTGCATTTTATAGGGGAAGGTGTTTCTCAAAGGAGAAACCCGTGACTAGTGAATCTGTGCTTGCAGTGAGGGGTTTGCCCATTTTGGGGGTTGAAGGGTTTGGACCTGCGGACAAAAGGGTGTGCTCTCCCACATGTTCTGGTTGTGGCTGGGCAGAAGGTTTCACACGTTAAGTGTTGATGTGACCGGACACTGTGCTTGTCCTTTTTACTGTTCATGACCGTTGGACCATTTCCGAACCTTTTAACATTTCAACCTTTTAAGCTGTTATGTATATTAGTCATTTTATTGAGATTTGGGCTACCCCCGTCATCAGCCCCCCAAGTCAGAGGTGTTTGGGATGTAAGCTCAAAGGCTTCTGACTTTTACACATTATTTTTTATTGCTTAAAGGCTTCAAGGCTTTAAGTTACTTGAGTTTTGAGATTTGAATTTCGGAATGATAGTAGGCTTCAAGGTTTTAAGGCTTGAAGGCTTAAAGGCTTCAACTGTCTCACTCAAGAGGAAGTTGAGGCTTTTTGTAAAGAATGGGGGATCGACCTAAAGTTTAATCCGGTGGCTCTGGGTTTTGGCAAATCGATTGGTTAGTGTCCCGTTGGTTCGATTGCTCTTTATTGCCGAGTTTTCCAACTTGCGTCATCCGTTTTCGGTCTTTGTTCTGAATGTTTTAGAGTATTATCGTGTGTCGTTTGGTCGGTTACACCCTTAAGGTCTTGCTAGGGTTTTACGCTTTGATGTTTTGTGTCCAGCGATAGGGTATAACCCATCGTTGTTATTGTTCCGCCGTTTCTTTTAGTTAGCCAGGAACGGCGATTGTTTTTCCTTTGAAACATCTCAGGTTGATGTGTGTTTAATTTCGTCTATGGTTACTTCCCTTGGTTCTTGGAAGGACCGATTTTCCTGGATTTCTGAGTCCATTGTTCATTTCAGGCTTGTTTGGAGGCATCCTTATGCTGTTTTGAATGAGCTTGAACCTTTCAAACACGAGATAGATGGTTCTTGAAGTTTATTAGGGGGTGTCCTTCCAGGCTTTGTCCCTTTCCTGAACACTTTTTAGTGTTGATGGGTGTGAGCACCTTGTGGGACAGGCCGGATCGTGACCTTGTGCTCATGAGGTATGATCAGGGTATGATGTTTTGCCTTATGCTTTATCAAGAGTGATGATACCTCTGATGTTGTGTTTGGGGATGCTGAGGCCACCCTTGGTGAAGATGCTGTTGCCAGAGGTGCTGAACACAGGTTCGAGGGTTCAGGTTATGTGAACCTTCCAAATGTCAAAGGTTTCACCAAAGTTGTTGCTTCCAAAGTCTCTACTCGTCGTTCAAGCTGCTGTTTGATAAAGACTGCTGACCAACCATCGGCTTCTGAGCCGGTGGAACTAAGTAATGACATAGAGGCTTCAGATGATTTAGAAGTTGGGGTTGGGGAAAATCAAGAAGGACAAGGGACGGCCCTTGGTGGTTTGGAGGGTAAAAAGGTTGTGAGCTTGAAGGGTTCCGGGAAGGGTGGTGAAGGTTCCACCAATGTTAATCCAGGGGAGGTTTATGTGCCGGATTGGAAGGTCACAGTTGGTGACAGTTTCAAGCCTTCAACCGTTTGTGAGGATGTTCTTACCCACTTTAATTCTCCTGTTGTTCTAGGTTCTTGCTTATCTATGGATGATGACCTGATGATTTCGAAAAATGGTAATGGGTGCTTGTAACCTTGTTGCCTTTCTTCCAGAGGGTGTATCCCGATTTCGCAAGACGATGCGAGAATATGATGTTTTCTTCGAAGAAGAGGGATGAGATGAAGGCTTCACTAGCTACTCTAAAGAAGGAGGCAGAGGGTTATGCTGGGAGGGAGAAAAGCTGATGTTGAGGATTGATGAGCTTTCTTCCCAGCACAAGACTGATATGGTTGAGTTGGAAAAATGCTTGGAGGCTGAAAAGGTTTAAGTCAGGGTCGATAAGGCTGCCTTGGAGGTTTAGAAAAAGAGCCTTCTTAGAGGAGAAAGAAGGGTTAAAGGCTTCATTTGCCCAGGAAACTAATGATAATAAATGGCTCATTGAGGATGGATTCCAGCAAGTGGTTACTTATCTTCTCCATTCGTCAGAGTTCAAAAAAGTCTTGGGTGATGTGTACATCGAGCTTCTTGTTCATGGGAGACACCAAGGTTTGTTTGCTGGTTACAAATATTTGTGAACCTAGGAAGCCTTAGAAAAAATCTTCTCTTTTTCAACACAAAGCCTTCAAAGTATTATGGGAACAGTTTTGAAGATAGAGCATTTGATTTACTCTTATGTGGGTGAAGTCTCCGAGTGTTTTGGTAAACCTTTGCCTGTCTTGCAGGAGCTAAAACCCAAGGGCCTTAATGAGGCTGTTTGTAATGAAGTGTTGAAATCCCTCTCAAAGAAACGTCCTTGCTTCGGAGATAGCGAGGAAACGTGTTCTGAAGGTGGTGAGGGCTCAAAGGGTTGAAGCCTTGAAGCCTCCAAGGCACCGGGTGCAACAGGGAGGAAAAAGAGGAAGGCTAAAAAGACCCAAGATGATGGAGGTTCGAAGAAGGATGATGCATCAAAGTCTACCATCCATGACGTTGCTAAGTGAAGAAGAAACCTCAATTCATGGCTTTCTTAGCATGTCGAACAATGTTATGGGTTGTTTGTTTGAACATCTTTTTGTTTTAAGGGAACCGTTTAGGTCCTTTGGTGGTTAAAGCCTGGAAGGCTTGTGGACAGTGTTTTATGTTTGATGGCCAGTATGGCCTTTACTATGTCTAGCTTGTTATGCTTAACTTGTTATGCTTGCTTTGTTTATCTTGATGTGTTGTTCTATTTATTCCCTTGTGTTTTCATTGGTTTTGTATGTTGTCTTTGTTTTGGGTGGTGCATCTTATGTTACTTATACCTTAAAGGGTTCAGTGCTGCAGTCACTTAGCCTTATGGTATTTTTAACAAGAAGATACATCCTCTATCCTATGTATGACATTCACTTAGAGTCTTTTTGGTTCGTAAGCCAATGTTGGGGCTTAAGGAACATTTGGTGTAGGCTGTTTAAACCCGTCTATGAGACATGATTTTTAAGATTTCTATGAGTCTCATGGAGTTGTATTGATTTAGGAACTCACCCCTTATATAGGTCCATTCAACCCTTGAACCTATTGAGCGATGTGGCCTGGGAGCTCATCCCCTTACATGGCCCTTGCCATGGAGTTTCTTGCTAGGTTCTCAACCTGATTATAGGATAGAAAGACAAATTTTGATTCATCGTTCATTCATTTCAAAGTATTTTGATTACTAGGGGAATAGAACAACTTTTGGGAACTATTTGTAATACGTTTTGGTTAAACATGGAACCTTTTAAGGTTTTTGCCATTCCAATGGCGGGGAAGCTTTTTGCCTTGCGGACATGCCAGCTTGTATGATCCCCCTTTGTGGGCTTTAAGGATAGTGTATGGCCTTTCCTACTTAGGGCCGAGCTTTCCTTGGCTTTCTTTCTTGCATGCCTCATTATTTCGAAGCACAAGGTCCCCAGGCTTGAAGTGTTCATGCTTCACCCGTGTATTGTAATGAAATTCCATGTTTTGCTTGTGCCTCGCTTTTTGTATGGCTGCTTGATCACGAGCCTCTTCGAGGAGTTCCAAATTCAACATTGTCTCTTTCTTATTTGATTTGAGGTCGATGTCGAATGTTCTTTGTATTGTTACTCTGATTTCGGCTAGGAATACAACCTCTGATCCAAACACTAGGCTGTAGCGTGTTTTCTTGTGGCTCGTTTTCTTGATTGTTCGAATTTCCCATAGCACATTGGGAAGTTATTCGAGCCAGTTGTTGTCGTATCTTCCCAATCGAGATTTAATCCCTTCAACAATGTTGTGGTTTGTCCTATCAACCTGGCCATTGGATTGTGGGTAAGCTACCGAGCTGAACACTTGGGTTATTCTGAACTCCTTACACCAGGAGCTAGAAGGCTTCCCGGTAAACTACTTCCCGTTATCCATGACTAGTACCCCTGGAGCCCAAAACGACAGATTATGTTTTTCGTAAACAAAATCAATGACCTGTTTCCCTGAGATTTTTTCCAATAGTTTTACTTTTGGCTACTTGGTGAAGTAGTTCACGGCTATCAATGAGAGCTTGACTCCTCATTTGGCTAGTGGGGATGGACCAACGATGTTTATTCCCTACTTGTGAAATAGCCAAGCCGAGGAGATGGGAACAGGGTCATGTTTGAGGCTTTTGGGTACCGGAGCATGTAACTGAAAAGCTTCATACTTTCGCAGTTGTTCGGAGGTATCTCGATGCATGGAAGGCCAAAAGTGTTCGAGGTTCATCAACTTTGACACTACCAATTTTGGGCCACAATGAGCTCCACATATCCCTTCGTGAACCTCTTTGATCAGATATTGGCTTTGTTCTGGGCCAACGTATCGAAGTAGTGGTGCAAGGTATCCTTTTTGTAAAGGATATCTCCTTGTAACACATATTGCCTTGACTTGATACGAACCCTTTTAGCCTTAGTCTGGTCATTAGGTAATTCACCATTTTGAGGAACCTTTCAATGGGAGTCATCCAATTTGGCCCTTTTTTAGTGATCACATCTTGAACCTCAAGTCTTTGGATGGATGAGGTTTTTAACACCTCAATTAGTACCTTCTTGGTGAGGTGGGCAGAATGTAGGAGATACAAGTTTGCTTAGTGCATTAGTTCTCTTGTTTTGAGATCTTGGAACTCTTTTGATGGAAAATGTTTGAAATGTGTTCATCAATTCCTTTGATTTCTCTCGGTACTAATACATGTTGGGTTGTTTTGCTATGTAGCTGTTATTGTCTTAGCTTGAGAGAGTCTGTGAGGACTTGAAGCTTTTGAACCCCCATTTCTTTGGCTATGTAGTTGTCACTTATTTGGTTTGAAACAAGCAACGAGTCTGTGAAGACTTGAAGCCTTTTGACACCCATATTTTGCAAGCTTGAGCCCAACAATCAATGCTTCATACTCAGCTTTGTTGTTTGTAGTCTGAAATTCAAGACGAAGGGCATACGTGAATTACAATTCGTTAGGATCAATTAGAACTAGCCCTGCTCCTGACCCTTCAATGCTGGAAGCTTCGTCGGTAAAGAGCTTCCAGGTATCAGGGTTGGAGGGTTCAGCTGCAGTTGTATTAACTTCTGTTATGGCTTCTTTAGGGACTTACAAGATGAAGTCAGCCAAGATTTGAGCTTTGACAACTTTTCTCAGGACATAGGTGATTTTTTGTTCACCTAGTTTCACAACTCATTTGGCTAATCGTCCGAAATTTTCTTGTTTTTCAAGCACGTTCTTAATTGGTTATTCAATGATCACTTGTATCGGGTGTGACTGAAAGTACCTTCGAAGCCTTCTAGCCGTTTGGGCTAGGGCTAGAGCAAGTTTTTTTTTCAAAGAAGAATATTTGATTTCTGCTAATTTTGAAGTTTTGAAAAAGTAAACGGGTATCTGAACTTTGTTTGGTTCAATGATTAGAGCCGTACTTATGGTATTTTCAGCAATCGAAAGGTAGATAGAAGCCGTTTCTCATGTTTCTGGAGCCGAAATGGCTGGGAGTGAAGCTAAGTGTTGCTTTATTTGGTTGAAGGCTTCCTTTTGAGGTAAAACGCTTCAAAGCTGTAAGCTTTCAATTGAAAGTCTTTCTTGTTAGCACATCCTTTGAGGGTTGGCTTTTATGCTTTGTTTCCCCATGATGTGCCCTAGAAACGAGCACTTGACTGGATTAAGCTTTCATGTTTATCTTTCTCGAGGTTTGGAAGGTTTCTTGTATGTCATTGAGCATTTGGTATTCCATTTTGCTCTTGATCATCAAATCTTCAACATAAGCTTCTATGTTCTTGCCAGTTTGTTCGGTAAACGCTTTGTCAACCAGGCGTTGATAAGTGGCACCTGCGTTTCTTAAAACAAAAGGCATTTTTTGGTAGAAAAGTATACCTTTATCAGTGTGTAATGCGGTTTTTTATTCGTCTTCTTCTTTCATTAGGATCTGATGGTAACCCTTTTAGGTGTCAAGAAAACACGAGAAGCCCGTGAGTGAGTTAACCTTGAGGTCTATCCAGGGCAGCGGGTAGCAATCCTTTGGGCGTGCTTTGTCCAAGTTTTTAAAATCGATATACATCCTCCAAGACTTGTCGGGTTTTTAAACCATTATCGGATTGGCCACCCATGATTGATACTTGACCTCTCGAAGGGTTCCGACTAGAACAAGCTTTTCCATCTTTTGGTATTCTGCAAGGCTTCTTTTAGGGGCTTGACTCCGTTTCTCTTGTATAATGGGCTTAACATCGGGTGGGATCCATAACTCATGTTTCAACAATGCTACGAGGGATGCCGGTCATATCTTCGGGGCATCAAGCAAATACATAGTGCAAGAGTAGCTTTTCAAGGTATGAGAGGGTTTCATTGTAAAGGTTAGTGTTTACCCTTATCCCCTGTTGACGGTATTTTGGGTTTATGTTCAACCCTTGTTCATCGTCTTCGTCCTTTCTTAAGCTTTCCCCTTCAACCACAAAAGCTTCTTGGGTAGGTTGAAGGGTTGCGATCCCTTTTTCAGTGGGAAACTTCACAGTGCCTTGACCAACTAAAACTGCCATTCCGAACACACCTTGCCCTGGCCTTCCTATGATGATATCATAGTTGGAAGGGATATTGATCACCGCAAAAGTGAGTTGCTCGGTTTGTCACTTTGTTCTCTCGTTGAACAAATATAATGGGTTTTTTTTGGCCTAAATGCTTGATAGGTATGTCTGTGATACCTTCAGACTATTGAAGCTTTGAACGCTCATCGTCGCTGAGAGGATTAAAGCGTTTCAAGCTTTTCATCAGCTGAGAGGGTTAAAGCATTTCTCAAGCATGATTTTGGAGGATTCAGACTGTTGAAGCTTTGAACGCTCATCATCGCTGAGAGGGTTAAAGCGTTTCAAGCTTTTCATCAGCTGAGAGGGTTAAAGCTTTGTTTTCAAGGTCGACCATGTTCACTTCCTACTTTTATTCTTCAACCATTTTGTCCTTGACCCCTTTAACCAAGTGAGCCAGTTCGGACTTGACGGCTTTTTCGATCCTCTTTTTGGGTTGGAAGTAATTATTGGTGTCACGGCCCACGACCCGGTTTGACCCGTTTCAAGAGCCGCGGAACAGAAATCCTGCGGTATTTATTTAATTGAGTTTAACAGCGGAAGTTTATTTAAAAAGGATCGCTTAAAGCTAATATTTTCCCCGATTATTTTATTTTACAATTCGGGATAAAACCCAGATAATTTACAATATGATGTTTTACTATAAAATAGTGATATTACAAAACTATAGTTTATTTAATTTATATTGAGCCACTTTCTCAAGCTTTCACTGCTTTCCAGCATTTTTCCTGAATTACAACAGATCACCTGAAACATGTTTGAAAAAGGTTTTGTCAGCGGAAAATACTGAGTGAATCATTCTATTTACTAAAAAGACACTTTTGTTATAATATACAGTATTAAGAGCGATTACAATGTTTCTGATATCAATCCAATTACCCACGGTAATTGTCACTCGACCCATTGGCCCATTCGTCCAATGGTGTCTGTAACTATGGTCATATCCCCCACTGGCTGCCCCAATGGTGACGATTATCAAGTAATGTATACAAAACCCCACATACTGGCTGTAACTTGGTGATTACAAAGACTTAATCCCCGTAATTATAACTTTGAAATAAATAGGGTTTTGTAAATAGATTTGATAAAAAGAGAGAATGACTCACCTTGCTGATTTACTACGGATCGAATTTAATCTAATGCTTATCCTTGTTAACCTAATTTAACTAACAATGCATACAAAACTGGGTTAGTAATCAATCCAGCAATTACGATAATTCCCGAGATCAATTTATCATAAAGAATATCAAAGTGCAATACTTTATCTATCGAATTAACGACAATTCATCAAATTAATGACGAACGATAAAGTATTATACTTAATCTATCGAATTAACGACAATCCGTCAAATTAATGACGAACGATTAAGTATAACCCTAATGTGGGCGGCACTTAAACATCAATTGGATATATTGATCGTCGTATAATTGAATCGTAGTAGCGATTGCGCTAATACCCTGTTTTGCAGCAGCGATTCGATACCCGGGGTATAATATATGAAAGATCAGTTCGTATCTCAGTGAATTTGGGCGTATTGTTTCGTCGTAAATGTTCCAAAATTCGAATGCCACACTGTTCTATTTATAGGTGAGATATTTTAAGCCCTGCGCATCGTAGCCAAAAACCTCATACGCATCGTATGGGTCTTTTAAACCCCTGCGCATCGTATGCATAAAACTGCTACGATGCGTATGGGTTGAAAATAGGCTAATAGACTAGCCACGATTAGGAATAGCTTTGATGAATCATACAATTCAATTTCTACAATTCAGACAACGAAAATTAAGGATAATTATCAACTAGGGTTTAACCCCCCTTAGTTTTAGGGGCCCTAATCCTGATTCCGGTTGTTCTGAAAATTTTAGGGTTAATGCGGAATCACTTGGGTTTCTCAATTAGGGTTTCCTAATGGTTTAATTAAAGTAATAATTAGGACAATTTAGTGAGAGTTGTTACATTCTCCCAACCTTATGAAAAATCTCGTCCTCGAGATTTACTGGAACAAATGAGGATACTTTCGCTTCATTTCTGATTCCAGCTCCCAAGTGTATTCAGCTCCTCTCTTTGAATCCCATTTTACTTTAACTAGTATTAAGCGTTTGTGCTTGAGAAACTTCACTTTTCTATCTTCTATCTGAAGAGGTTTCTCTACAAATTTTAACTTTTCGTTTACCTCTATGTCTTGAAGTGGTACTAACAGAGATTCGTCTGATAGACATTTCTTGAGATTGGAAACATGAAATACATCATGTACTCCAGTCAATTCTTCTGGTAGTTGTAAACGATAAGCAACTGGTCCTATACGTTGGACTATTGGAAATGGTCCTACGTATCTGGGACTTAGCTTTCCTTTTTTACCGAATCTCACAACTCCTTTCCACGGAGATACTTTTAACAGTACTCTATCTCCAACTTGGAATTCTAACGGCTTGCATCGATTATCTGCATAACTCTTTTGTCGATCTCGAGCCGTCTTCAATCTTTCCTTGATTCGTGTAATCTTGTCAGTTGTTTCTTGAACAATTTCTGGACCTGATAATTGACTATCTCCTATTTCTGCCCAACAAATTGGAGTTCTGCATTTTCTTCCATACAGAGCTTCAAATGGAGCAGTTTCAATGCTTGAATGATAACTATTGTTATAGGAGAATTCAATTAATGGTAAATGATCATCCCAACTTCCACCAAAGTCTATTACACATGCTCGAAGCATGTCTTCTAGAGTTTGGATTGTCCTTTCACTTTGTCCATCTGTTTGGGGATGATATGCAGTGCTCAAATTTAATCGAGTTCCCATAGCTTGCTGGAAACTTTTCCAGAAATGGGAAGTAAATCGGCTATCCCTATCTGATACAATGGAGAGTGGAACTCCATGTAGAGATACGATTTCATCTACATATAATTTAGCCAGTCTTTCCATGCTAAAGGTTTCTTTCATAGGTAGAAAGTGAGCAGATTTGGTTAATCGATCCACAATTACCCAAATCGCATTATTACCTTTTCTGGTTTTGGGTAACTTAGTAACAAAATCCATTGTTCTAAGTTCCCATTTCCACACTGGCATCTCTAACTGTTGTAGTAGACCTGAAGGTTTCTGATGTTCTGCCTTAACTTGTGAACAAGTAAGACATTTAGAAACATATTGCGCTACATCCTTTTTCATGCCTATCCACCAAAAGTTTTTTCTTAAATCTTGATACATCTTATTGTTTCCTGGATGTATAGTGTACCTAGATTTATGAGCTTCTTCTAAAATCTTAGGTCTTAAGTCTCCTTGCTTAGGTACCCAGATTCTACTTTTGTGGAATCTCCAAATTCCATCCACTCCTTGCTCTAATTCCTTCATTCGTCCTTTCATTCCTTCAGCAACATCTTCTATTGCTGTCTTTTGAACATTCTTCAATTGTTCAATTAAATCTACTTGTAGATTTAATCTAAGCGCACGAACCCGTCGTTGTTTTTCATGATATTTACGACTTAAGGCATCTGCAACTACATTTGCCTTTCCTTCGTGATACTGAATATCACAGTCGTAGTCGCTTAAAATTTCCATCCATCTCCGTTGCCTCATGTTCAACTCTTTTTGCCCAAATATGTACTTTAAACTTTTATGATCTGTATAGACAGTAAACTTACTTCCATACAGATAATGTCTCCATATCTTGAGAGCAAAAATTACGGCTCCTAATTCTAAATCATGAGTCGTATAGTTTTCTTCATGTTTCTTTAACTGTCTTGAGGCATACGCAATTACCTTCTTGCGTTGCATCAATACACATCCTAATCCTAGTTTTGAAGCATCACAATATACTTCAAAATCTTCTGTTCCTTCTGGTAAGGCTAAGATTGGTGCATTGGTTAATTTCTGTTTCAAAATCTTAAAAGCTTCTTCTTGTTTAGTTCCCCATTCAAACTTAATGGCTTTACAGGTTAACTTAGTTAATGGTACGGCTATCTTGGAAAAATCCTTAATAAACCGTCTATAATAACCGGCTAAACCTATAAAACTCCTAATTTCAATTGCAGTTTGTGGAACTTTCCAATTGGTAATCGCTTCTATCTTGGCAGGATCTACGTGAATACCCTCGTGATTCACCATGTGGCCTAAGAATTGTACTTCTTTCAACCAGAATTCACATTTTGAGAATTTGGCGTACAACTTTTCTTTTTTTAACAAAGTTAAGAGTGCATGAAGATGTTCACAATGCTCTGTCTGACTTTTGGAATAAATAAGTATATCATCTATGAAAACAATTACAAATTTATCCAAATATGGTTTACAGATCCTATTCATCATGTCCATGAATGCTGCAGGTGCATTCGTTAACCCGAAGGGCATGACTGTAAACTCGTAATGACCATACCTAGTTCTAAAAGCAGTCTTAGGTATGTCTTCTTCTTGTACCTTCAATTGATGATATCCGGAGCGTAAATCTATCTTAGAAAAATATCTAGCCCCCTGAAGTTGATCAAATAGATCATCAATCCTAGGTAATGGGTATCGATTCTTAATTGTAATCTTATTTAATTCTCTATAATCGATACACATTCTCATTGAACCATCCTTCTTCTTTACAAACAACACTGGCGCTCCCCACGGGGATGAGCTAGGTTGTATGAATCCTTTACTTAGTAATTCATCTAATTGCTTTTTCAGTTCTAACATTTCTGTGGGTGCTAACCGATAAGGTGCCTTGGCTATCGGTGTAGTCCCTGGAATTAGATGAATCCTAAATTCCACTTCCCTATCTGGAGGTAATCCAGGTAATTCCTCTGGGAATATATCTGGATATTCTGAGACTACAGGAATTTCTTTTAATTCTTTCCCTTTAGTATTAATGATTACTAAAATCATATATACTATTCCTTGTTTTCGTTCATAACTAGCAACTTTCATTACTGATATGAACTTCATGGGTTTGCGTGGTTTATCTCCTGTAATCATAAGTACTTCTCCAGTAGGTGCCTGAATTTCTATGGAATTTCTATCACAAAGAATTCGAGCATGGTTGGCTATCAACCAATCCATTCCTAACACAACATCGAATTCAGCTAATTTCATAGGTAATAGGTTTGTAGCAAATTTATGTCCTGAAAGTTCTATTTCTACTTTTTGCAAAACCTGAGAAATTTTAACTGAATTCCCGTCTGCGGTTTCAACGGTGAACATTTGCCTAATGTTGGTTAAAGGTAACTTAAGAGCTTGACAAAATAAAGTATTAATAAAACTTTGGTTTGCACCAGAGTCAAATAATACTTTTGCGTATACGTTGTGAACTAAGAACGTACCAGCTATCACATCTGGGATGAGCTCTGCTTCTTGAGTAGTTAGCTGGAATGCTCTGACATTCTTCTTAGTAGCTCCTTCGGTTGCCTTGGGTTTGTTGTCTACTGGTTTGACCAATTTAGGACATTCTGTTTTGTAATGCCCTGCTTCTCCACAGTTAAAGCAAATTACGGTTTTCTTTTTGCAGTTTTCTTCACGATGACCTATACCCTTGCAAAAATTGCAAAAGATATCGCATCTTCCGTAATGCTTCTTTTTGCATTTCCTGCAGTATGACGGCACTGAAGATTGCCCTGCGCCTTTTCTTTTGAAACTGTTGTTATTACCCGTGCGAAATCCTTGGGTAATTTTCTGAGCCAATTCCTTTTTCCTGTCTTCATCTCTTGTGCGTACTAGTTCATCGGTTAGAGTGTTTGCTAATTCTACCGCATCGTCAATAGTACGAGGTCTCGTAGCTTTAACAATATTGCGGATTTCACTAATTAGCCCCCAAATATATCGAGAAATGAGTACCGGTTCTGGCGAAGCCAGTGTTGGTACAACTCGCGCATATTCGAAGAATGTCGAAGTGTAACTACGACAATCTACACCCACCATTCGATGAGTAAGGAATTTGTTTGCCATTTGTTCCTTTTCGTACTCAGGGCAGAATTTTCTTTCGACAAGATTCTTAAATCCTTCCCAATTCATAGCATATGCTATTGTCCTTCCTTTGGCTTGTAGCACAGTATTCCACCATTCGAGTGCTCCTTCTTTAAACAGATTTGATGCGTACATCACCTGATCGTCCTTGGCACATTTTACTAATTGCAATAACTGCTTCGGTTTTCTCTAACCAACGCAGTGATGCAGTGGCTCCTTCATTGCCTGCAAATTCCATGGGTTTACAAGCAAGAAATTCTTTGAAAGTGCAACCAGGTGTTGCGGCTTTCATTTTCTTAGAGAGCGGAGCTTGTCGTGTTTCATGATTAACATGATTGTTTACACTATTACTGAAGTTATCTTCAGTATTAAGTTTACTAGGAATGATTTGTTGTGGTTCTACGGGATTCTTTACAGCAGCAACGATTGCAGGTATAGCATTGGCTATTCCCTGAGCGACAATATTCTCGATGTCTTGTTTAGTCATATATTGATCTCCTGAATGTTGCTCGGATTGATTAACTTCATTTACTGGTTCATTATCACTGTTTGCCATCTGATAATATATATAAATTTTATTAGTATCTAATAATTATACAAACAATCAGACAATTCTACAATGCAAGTATAGTCAAAAGCAATCGATTTCTCGATTTCATTTCATATCTTAATATAATATGCATCATTACTCGCCAATATATCACAACGTTTTATTAGTCTATTTACATGCTGATTTTACTGCTATTATTACACAACTATAGTTCTATTGTCCATCGTTTACTTGTTGTCTAAAAACGCATCTCTCTCTCATCGTACTTCCATGTAATCTGTCCCCCTATCTCCCTCATTCTATTCCCCATATCGATCAACTCTTCACCAAAGTGGCGAAGTTCAGCCATGTTTTCATTAGTCATGGGTGGATTGGGTAGAGGTTCTGGATCGAATTGTGGATGAAAGGAATAGGGATCGTTGACAATACTCTGGAATTGCCAATCGTTTGTCCACCATTCATCCATTTCTATAGGTTGAGGGTGAACTATTGGGTCTGGGATTGCTGGTTCCCAATTCATAGGGAGTTGGCTTTCAAGAGGATAAGTAAAATTGTTAGTATTGACAGGCTGAATGGTTTCACAGCTTGCCAATAGGAAGTCTATTTCTTCTTGAAAGGTTCTTCTATGGTTTGGATTGGAGCTTTCTCCGATTTCCATTTGGGTTGGTATAGGGTTTTGTCCAACTTCCATTTGCGTTACCATTTCCTTAATCTCTTCATTGCCTCCGGTTTCCATTTCCGGTTGTTCAGAACTCTCACTGATTACCACTTTCTTTCCCTTTTTCAAAGGATTATTAATTTTAGGAAGTTTTGTAGCTGGCTTTTTCCTACGGATTTTCCTCCAACCTACATAACTTCTCTTCTTTTGTTTTGGCTTTTTCACAGGTGGAGCTTTAAATTCTACCGGTTGTTCTATATCAGGAAAGTAGCTAGCATATTCTTTGGAAGCTTCGATTTTCACTGGATATAGATTAAGATTCTGAAAAGCTTTAGATATTCCACTCATACTGATATATGCAAAAATGCATAAAATATTAAGTTAAAACATTTACAATTTATTACACCCGTGTTCTAATTTATTACAAATATAATCAGAAAACATACCTAGGGTTTATTGTAAATTTATTTATTTACTACCGAAGGTTTCTAGATTATAAAAGTAACTTACTGAAATTTCAAAGATTTATCTTTTCTGCTACAGTGGCTAACATATATAAGTTTGCCCACTTAGCATCTAACTTATCTTCCCAGGGTGATTTATCGAGTATTTCCTGTGTTTCTTGTTTAATTTTCTTTTCTCGGATTTTCTCTTTACTTTTCTTAATAATCATTTCCCTTTTTCTAGGGGAAAGTGATTCCTCATATTGTGCCTTGCGCACGAATATTCCTTCCTCAGGAATTTCAGACTGACTTGAGGATTTAGTTCGGGATGAACTTCCCTTCTCGTAGAATGATCTATCTAATTTATGATAGATACTGGACAGCTTTTGTTTACCCATACTGTAACTAACAAATAGTCAGATAATAAACACATAATCACAGGATAGTAATCAGGAAAAATTAAGTATTTTCTCAATACTTAATTAGCTTAACTCAGTGGCTCTGATACCACCTTATTTCTGTCACGGCCCACGACCCGGTTTGACCCGTTTCAAGAGCCGTGGAACAGAAATCCTGCGGTATTTATTTAATTGAGTTTAACAGCGGAAGTTTATTTAAAAAGGATCGCTTAAAGCTAATATTTTCCCCGATTATTTTATTTCACAATTCGGGATAAAACCCAGATAATTTACAATATGATGTTTTACTATAAAATAGTGATATTACAAAACTATAGTTTATTTAATTTATATTGAGCCACTTTCTCAAGCTTTCACTGCTTTCCAGCATTTTTCCTGAATTACAACAGATCACCTGAAACATGTTTGAAAAAGGTTTTGTCAGCGGAAAATACTGAGTGAATCATTCTATTTACTAAAAAGACACTTTTGTTATAATATACAGTATTAAGAGCGATTACAATGTTTCTGATATCAATCCAATTACCCACGGTAATTGTCACTCGACCCATTGGCCCATTCGTCCAATGGTGTCTGTAACTATGGTCATATCCCCCACTGGCTGCCCCAATGGTGACGATTATCAAGTAATGTATACAAAACCCCACATACCGGCTGTAACTTGGTGATTACAAAGACTTAATCCCCGTAATTATAACTTTGAAATAAATAGGGTTTTGTAAATAGATTTGATAAAAAGAGAGAATGACTCACCTTGCTGATTTACTACGGATCGAATTTAATCTAATGCTTATCCTTGTTAACCTAATTTAACTAACAATGCATACAAAACTGGGTTAGTAATCAATCCAGCAATTACGATAATTCCCGAGATCAATTTATCATAAAGAATATCAAAGTGCAATACTTTATCTATCGAATTAACGACAATTCATCAAATTAATGACGAACGATAAAGTATTATACTTAATCTATCGAATTAACGACAATCCATCAAATTAATGACGAACGATTAAGTATAACCCTAATGTGGGCGGCACTTAAACATCAATTGGATATATTGATCGTCGTATAATTGAATCGTAGTAGCGATTGCGCTAATACCCTGTTTTGCAGCAGCGATTCGATACCCGGGGTATAATATATGAAAGATCAGTTCGTATCTCAGTGAATTTGGGCGTATTGTTTCGTCGTAAATGTTCCAAAATTCGAATGCCACACTGTTCTATTTATAGGTGAGATATTTTAAGCCCTGCGCATCGTAGCCAAAAACCTCATACGCATCGTATGGGTCTTTTAAACCCCTGCGCATCGTATGCATAAAACTGCTACGATGCGTATGGGTTGAAAATAGGCTAATAGACTAGCCACGATTAGGAATAGCTTTGATGAATCATACAATTCAATTTCTACAATTCAGACAACGAAAATTAAGGATAATTATCAACTAGGGTTTAACCCCCCTTAGTTTTAGGGGCCCTAATCCTGATTCCGATTGTTCTGAAAATTTTAGGGTTAATGCGGAATCACTTGGGTTTCTCAATTAGGGTTTCCTAATGGTTTAATTAAAGTAATAATTAGGACAATTTAGTGAGAGTTGTTACAATTGGTATGGTGACCTTTCTATTCGTGAAACTCACTATACTGGCTTGATTTTTCCAATCTTTTGTTTTTTGGCAAAGGTTGAGGAGGGCGGAAGCTGTGTTTTACCTCTTCGGTTGCCAAGATCTCTTATGTAGCCTTGGTTAAGGCTGTAAAGTTTATGGTTTTTTCTTGGCTTGGAGGGTTCCGGCCTTCAGGCCTTCTGGAATCCGAACCTTTGAACTGTTTGTCATAAGAGCCATACTGGAAGCTCCAGTTAAGAGTCTTTTATTTTGTTCTTTGATGTCTACAGCTTATTCTCCTCGAATGTGGGCTTCAGCCCTTTCGAGTGTTTCTTCAAGGGTTTTGGGCAGGCATTTATTGAAGTCTTCTGTGAGATATTTGGAATTTATAACATTCATGAACCCTGCAACCCTAATATTTTCATCGGTGTAAGTTAAACCTTCCTTCTTGTAACTTTCGATGAAGTCTCTGAGACTTTCATCATCGCGTTGTTTGATCTGGAAGATTATCGGGGCGTCCTTAACATACCCATGTTTTTATAGGAACTTTTGTTAAGATCGTCAAAGGTCTGAACGCTTCGTCCAGGAAGGTCATTGAACCATATGCGCGAAGACCCTTCAAGGGTTTACCTGAACATAAGACAACATTCGGAGTTGGGTCATTTTTCAACTCTTGCAGTCCCGACGAAGATTTGGAGGTAGTCTTCAGTACCGTGATAGCATCTTTATCTGGGTTTGAAACTCGTACTCAACAATTTGTTGGGAGAAGCAAGACAAGTTGTTGGGCTTGTAAGGTTTTGAGAGGTATTTTACTACCCTTGAAGCTGGGTTACCGCTTGAGGTACCTTGGTAAGTGTTTGGCACTTGGTTGATGAAATTAAGGTTAAAGCCTTGAAGGCTTTCTGTGTCATCATCCAGCTTTCATGTGCTGCAAAGGAAATTGTGCCATCATCTGTGTCATCGGCTAGGGCATAAGGTTAAATCCTTAAAGGCTTTCTGAAGCCATTATCTGTGTCATAAGGTTAAAGCCTTAACGGCTTACTGTATAAGGCATTCCCAGGGATGTGCTCATGACCGCACCTTCGAGCCAAAGGCAGGGTGGCCATAGCTTGTTTTCACGAAGTAGCGATGGGAGGGGGAACACTTGAAGCTGGTGACTGCCATAATTGATCAAGAGTGGTTTTATGCCCCATAGGTGCAACGGTTGTAACGGGTTGGGAGGTAAATAAGGGAAAAACGGTTGGACTTGGCCTCCCCAAAAGCTAAAGGGCTTGAGTGGTTGGTCTGTTACACTAGGACCGGCTTCAACGTAAGATGTGGCTGAACGTGAGCTGCTAAAAGGAAGAGATGGACGGCCAAGTGATAATGAGGGTTTAGACTCCTCATAATTTAGTCTTATTCTCACCCTTTTTCCCTTTCTAAGCTCACATGCTAGTTGAGAAGAAATCTCAATTGTAAGAAATTTCTAGCTAGTCACTCGGGTGTTAGATCTATGTGTTCCGGTGTATGCATTACATCGATTTGAGTAGGTGCAACCCCTGACCGAGATGGGTTTGTGTTTGAAAAGAAGTGAACTCCGGAAACATATCCCGGTGGAGTACTTCCGGGAGCAGAAAGAGGTGTAGATAAGACCGGTGAGATCCGACCCGAATTTGGTGTTAAATCGGTGTTGTTAGGCACCTGCTTTACCTGACCGAGAGACTCGCTTTCAGACATGATGTAAAGAGAAAATGGAGCTACACAACTGGTCTTTAAGATAAAGTAAGCGGCGTAGCCCCACGGTGGGCGCCAACTTGTTGATGCAACAAATAATAGACCAAGGCCTGTAGCGATATCTCTGGGGTAAAAGGGTTCAAGGGTTCGATTAGCCTAACGCAGGTCGTGGGGTCCCCCCACGTTTGCAAGACGTGGAGAGAGATTCACTAGTATTGTTTTTATCTTCCTTAGATCTTGAGCTGATTAGAAATCAGCCCAGAAAGCAATCGTTGGAGAAGATGAATTATTTAGTGTGAAGAAGAGAAGCAAGCATGAAGCTAGTTCTCAAGAGGGAGAAGGAGAATCAGAGAGTTAGAGTGACATCTGCTGATCCTGGAGTGAATTGCATGGTGGAATGGCCTGCATTTTATAGGGGAAGGTGTTTCTCAAAGGAGAAACCCGTGACTAGTGAATCTGTGCTTGCAGTGAGGGGTTTGCCCATTTTGGGGGTTGAAGGGTTTGGACCTGCGGACAAAAGGGTGTGCTCTCCCACATGTTCTGGTTGTGGCTGGGCAGAAGGTTTCACACGTTAAGTGTTGATGTGACCGGACACTGTGCTTGTCCTTTTTACTGTTCATGACCGTTGGACCATTTCCGAACCTTTTAACCTTTCAACCTTTTAAGCTGTTATGTATATTAGTCATTTTATTGAGATTTGGGCTACCCCCGTCATCATACACCATAAAGTATAAATGTATAACTTAGAAAATACGAGCTCTCAGACGTCTAGAAAAAACATACTAAATAAAACTAAGATTTAAATAAGAATATTAATTTCATTCTTTAGCAACCTACGTTTTTACATCATGTTTTAACGCAGATATAAATTCATAAGGTTCTTAATAGGACAGACAATAATCATTTGGAATTGGAATTAAACTAGGATTACGACCCGCCGCAATGCGGCGGGGATTCTTTATTTATAACTAAGTCGATCTTCGACCCACACGTTATGTTAAACCTGTCAAACGGGGTAAAAATAGACGATGTAAAAACGTTCACCCACACACGCACGTTTCGTCGTGTTAACTCGCAAAATTTAGAACGAAACGTAAAAACGTTAAGCCAAAGACGCACACTGTGATGTGTTAAGTAACAAAATTTAGAACCAAGCATAGAGCGCAAAATTTGTGGAAAATGAAAACTATAAAGGACCAAAGTTGAAGAAAGTAAAAAAAGTTATGAGGATAGATTGTAAAAGATAAAAAGTTTTGAGTTAAAAGTAAAAAAACAAATAGTTTTGGGTTAAAAGTAATTTATGAAATACTTTTGGGTGAAAAGTAAAAAAAATCAATTTTTTTTTTTGGAAAACCCCCAAAGCCAACGTTACGACAACCATATGCATAACAATTTTTTCTTTGAAAAATTCCAAAAGCACACCCCGCATTGCGGCGGGGCGTAAAACGGTGTCAAATAGTACTAATGTCACACAACCGTCATCGACAACCAACACTGACTCGACCTATAATATGCGTATTGCGACGAACCTGTCAAACATGGAAAAATAGAGGTAAAAACATTGAACCACACATGCAAATTGCGTCGTATTAACTCGAATATTTTAGAACTATACGTAAAACGAAAATTTGCGAAAGATGAAAAAGTATAAGTGAAAAAAGTTGTGAAGTTAAATTGCAAATAATGAAAAGTTTTAGGTTAAAGTTAAAAAAACAAATTATGAGGGTTAAAATTGGAAAATGTACAAACTTTTGGGTTAAAACTAAAAAATCAAGTTTTTTTTTTGAAAAACACCCAAAGCATAACTTACAACTCCTTATGCACAAAAAGTTTGCTAATTTATATAGGTTTTAATATATTTGATTTTAATGAATAGTAACAAAGATTTTCATCGAAGATTCAAACATTTATCTGGTTAGATTTACAAGGTAAAATTCATGGGAAATATTTGCCTCTAAACATATATTTCAGATTACGTGATGGCGATCTCATGTTCTCGATGATCATTAGAGGTTAATCAATCGGTAAACATATATCACATATTTGGGGGCACTTTTGCTTTGCAAATTCTTCACATACATGCTTATTTAACAACAATTTTTACACATAAATACTATAGAGTAAATTACAAGTTTTGTCCTTTATGTATGTCTCAAATTGCAGGCGTTGTCCTTTAAACCAAAACTTGACAGGCGGTGTCCTTTGTGTTTTCAAAATCTTGCACGTTTTGTCCTTTAGGCTAAACTTAGTTAGATTTTTTAGTTAAATCTGGTATCAAGGGGCTATTTTGTAAAAAAAATTTATCCAGGGACTAAATTGTAAAAAAATATTATTATTATTAGCACCTTCAAATTCATATCTCAATTTCCCCCAAATTCAATCTACTCTACGCTCTCCTCACAATACTTCATTCCTTCTTCATTCTTGCTCAATCAAACTGGTAAGAACCCTTTAATTGTTATGTTCATTCACCCAATCTGATCAATTACATACTTCTTTTAGGGTTTCGGTTTGTTAATCGAGGTCCTGAAGGCTTAATTCGGTTCTAGATTAACCCCTGTACATATCTAGGGTTTGTTAGGGTTTCGTTATGGAAAAGCTTTGACCTTTTTGTGGTTTTTAGTTTTACCGGGATCGGTTGAGCCGATGAGGGTGTTGGGATCGGATTCGATTGAGTCGGTTAAGCTTTGGATTCAGAGTTATAAAGGGTTTGTTGTTAAGAATCAGAAGCTGGTTTGTTGGGGTAGGGAATTGTCTAGAAGTAATTCTTTGGTTAAAGATTACGGTGTCGGTGATGGGAACGTTGTTCATTTGGTTGTCCGGCTTGCGGATCTTCAAGTGATTCATGTGAAGACTTCGTGTGGGAAAGAGTTTACTTTCCGTGTGGAGAAGAATCATGACGTTGGGTATGTGAAACGACGGCTTGCTAAGGCGAAGAAAGGGTTGGTTGATATCGATGAACAAGAAGTTTTGTTCGAGGGGCACAAGCTTGAGGATGAGAGATTTATTAACGATATTTGTAAGAATAATAGTGATGCAGTTATCCACTTATCTGTTAGAAAGTCCTTAAAGATTCGAGCGTTTGATGTGTTTGATGGTGGCGGTAGTGGTGGTGGTGGTGGTGGTGGCGGCGGCGGTGGAGGCGGCGGTGGAGGGTGGTGGTGATGATGGTTAGTAATTTACTCAATAACAATAATAATAATAATAATAATAATAATAATAATAATAATAATAATAATAATACTAATAATAATAATAATAATATTAATAATAATAATAATAATATTTTTTTACAATTTAGTCCCTGAATAATTTTTTTTACAAAATAGCCCCTTGATACCAGATTTAACTAAAAAATCTAACTAAGTTTAGCCTAAAGGACAAAACATGGAAGATTTTGAAAACACAAAGGACACCGCCTGTCAAATTTTGGTTTAAAGGACAGCGCCTGCAATTTGGGACATACATAAAGGACAAAACTTGTAATTTACTCAATACTATATAATTTTGTATTTGCAAGGACATGAAAACATGTCAATTTTATAAATGGCAAGTATCATATCCTATTATTATATCATACCATTAAGTCATGGGGCATGATATATATGTAACACTTCAATTCCAACTAATATATGATTATATGAAATTTATATAATAATTTTTATTTTATATAATAATTTTTATTTTAATAATCTAACATAATAAGTTTAATAATAATTAATAAGTGAGATGTTATTAGGGGTGTTCACGATATTCTTTGACCATTTCTGTCTGAATTTCTAGACCTAACCACTAATTATGGTTTCGGAAAACAACAAACCCAAACCGACCAGGTTGACTTGGTCGACCGTAACGGCTGCTTTTACTGATTTGACGGTTTACTAGTTATGTTTTGTCGGTTTGAACCATTTTTTTTTTACTTTTAAACTATTTTAAATCATTAATTAGCATTAAAAACTATATCACTAAAAGGATAAGTAACGATAATATTAAATACACATAACTACACTACTCCAAAGATGTAAAGAAATATACAAATAATAAAAGATCAAATCACAAATTCAATTCTAAGTTTCAAACCAGAACTTGCTTCGGTTTGAACAGTTTAAACCATTCCACACCCGTATAATGTTAATGTTCATTTCAAAATATCTTATAAACAACCAATTTTACACACAAAGACATATAATGCATTAATATTAATCATTAACTCCCTTTGACAAAGGAGATATATGGTCAACGCACAAGTAATTACACCGGTCAACCTAGAACATCACCCATGGATTTGTCTCAAGAATCCGAACCAAGGGGCCTTAATGGCTCATAAACAAAACAAAAAAAAACACGAACCTCGTTTTGTTTTCAAAACGTTGGCTCGATACGCGTCTCATACAGTCATACTTTTCAAACAAAACCCACCCTTTAAATCCATTATATTCTTTCATTTCATGACTCAAAACATTGGTGTCACAATGCATGTGAAATCCGACTCCGATACAACCACTCTATACTACGTCCAGAGCCCATCAAACCATGATGCTAACGACAAATTGTCATACGGGTCACCCCCATACGGGTCTCCGGGTCACCTGACCCACTACCATTGTACTCCTATTCACCATTCTCGAGAGTCCTCCACTTCACGGACGTTTACTGCATCTGTCAAAAACGCCGTCGTTACGGGTGCTCATCATGGTCATGCTACGTGGAAGAGGATAGAGGATGGTGACGTGGATGATGATGATGATGGTGACGGTGATGGTGACGGCGGGGTTCCGTTAAGGTTTTATGTTATGTGGTTCGTTGTGTCGTTTGTTATCTTGTTTACCGTTTTCTCGTTGGTTTTGTGGGCTGCTAGTGTTCCGTACAAACCCGAGGTTTTAGTTAAGGTATGGTTTGTTGAATTGCTAGTGTCAATCCGGTAGGCGGGTT